>NW_026491128.1:0-12566 GCF_026875155.1 Cherax quadricarinatus
TTGGTGATTGGTAGGGGCAAAAGAAGAAAATTAAAAGTGAATACAGGAAAGAGTAAGGCTATGAGGATAACAAAAATATTAGGTGATGAAAGATTGGATATCAGATTGGAGGGAGAGAATATGGAGGAGGTGAATGTATTCAGATATTTGGGAGTGGACGTGTTAGCGGATGGGTCTATGAAGGATGAGGTGAATCATAGAATTGAGGAGGGAAAAGGTGAGTGGTGCACTTAGGAGTCTGTGGAGACAAAGAACTTTGCCCTTGGAGGCAAAGAGGGGAATGAATGAGAGTATAGTTTTACCAACGCTCTTATATGGGTGTGAGGCATGGGTGATGAATGTTGCAGCGAGGAGAAGGTGGAGGCAGTGAGATGTCATGTCTGGGGGCAATGAGTGGTGTGAATATAATGCAGAGAATTCGTAGTTTGGAAGTAAGGAGGAGGTGCGAGATTACCAAAACTGTTGTCCAGAGGGCTGGGGAAAGGGTTTTTGAGGTGGTTCGGACATGTAGAGAGAATGGAGCGAAACAGAATGACTTCAAGAGTGTATCAGTCTGTAGTGGAAGGAAGGCGGGGTAGGGGTCGGCCTAGGAAAGGTTGGGGGGAAGGGGTAAAGGAGATTTTGTGTGCGAGGGGTTGGACTTCCGCAGGCGTGCGTGAGCGTGTTTGATAGGAGTGAAGGGAAAGACGAATGGTTTTAATATTTGACGTGCTGTTGGAGTGTGAGCAAAGTAACTTTTTATGAAGGGGTTCAGGGAAACCGGGAGGCCGGACTTGAGTCCTGGAGATGGGAAGTACAGTGCCTGCACTCTGAAGGAGGGTGTTAATGTTGCAGTTTAAAAACTGTAGTGTAAAGCACCCTTCTGGCAAGACAGTGATGGAGTGAATGATGGTGAAAGTTTTTCTTTTTCGGGCCACCCTGCCTTGGTGGGAATCGGCCAGTGTGAATAAATAAAAATAATAAAAAATATATATGCAAAACAACCATGTGAAAGAGTATTGAAATTCCCAAGCGCTTTCGTGACTACTCACCGACAATGTGAGTAGTCACATATATATAATATATATATATATATATATATATATATATATATTTTATATATATATATATATATATATAATATATATATATATATATAAAATATACAAGGCAAGCCATCATGTAGACCAGAACTTTATTAACATACTGTGTTAAAACTCTGTACACACATTTTACATGTACATGCATGTATGTATATATACAAACATTTGCGACCTTTAAATTCATTTATGAAACACGAAAAACGGAAGTTTTTTTTAAATTCGTTGCAATTTTCATGGAGGAGATTTAGAGATTCTCACTTTCACTCATACATACACAATAACATGTACACGCGATATTCATACATGTTATAAGCATTCATACATAATAACATGTACACAAGACTATCAAACACACAACATGTACACATGACAATCATCAACACACAACATGTATACATGACAATCATCAATATACAACATGTACACATGGCACACATACACAATACGTGTATTTAATGTGTACATAACATGTACACATGACAATCATCAACACAAAACATGTACACATGACAATCATCAACACACATGTACATATGGCACACACACACAATAGCACGTGTATTAATGTGTACATAACACGTACACATGTCGATCAACATACATCATGTACCCATGATAATCATCAACTTACAACATGTACACATGACAATTATCAACACACAACATGGTACCACATGACAAATCAGCCAACACAACAACAATGTTACACATGAAACAATCAACACCACACCATTACACATGAACAATCATCATAACACAACATATACATATGATAATCATCAACACAACAACAATGGTACACCGATGAACAATCATCAACACACAGTGCATATGGCACACATACAACAACAACATGTTTTTTAATGTGGTACATAATAACATTGCCAACATGACACACAGTTTCCTCCACTAGTGCCTCATCGTGTCACTCCTTCAAATATTCACAAGTTGAGCACAAACATATGTTCTCAAATTTACTGTAAAACCAACATTTTTTTTGGGGCAAAGTCTATTGCTGGAAGAATTGAAAGCAAATACTCATATCTAAAATTTGCCCCATCTAATTTGTCTCTGCACTACATTGGTTTTAAGCCATGTGGACCAGGTACATGTAATAATGCCTATGAGATTGTGTAAACAATGTAAATGTGGTTAAACATAAGTTTCGTGGGATGGCTTTGAGGTGAGAGTGTTGCTAGAGAGATTGAGTAGCCGAGAGAGAGTATGTGTGAATTCTCAGACATATTATAGCGAATACGTTTTTTTACGACGTAAATTAATATTTTTGAAAAATTACTTTATATAATGGTGTATGGCTAAACAATTTCTGCGCTTCTTGGCTTTCAGTGCCAAAATGAAAAAGAACGGATAAATCTACAAAAATGAAAAGCAGTGGTAATATTTTAACATATTTATGAGGTGGTGACAAATTAACCACATTTGGGAAATTTTCCCATCTGCAACTAATAAAACACTCCTCAAAAATACTTTTTTTAACGAGCTAAATAAGGTAAAATACAGACTGTGACTCAGTATAGGCTGTTCCATAGTGTTAACATAAAAGGATTTCCAAAATTCATGTTTAATTAGCCTCTCGGAGTGGCGAACTGTGGGCAAGCTTTGGTGGCGTCTAGCTGACCTACGGTTTCGCGGCTGTCCTGAATGGGTGTTAATTAAACTGGGACGCAGTTTTCTGTGGTGTGTCCACCGGCGCGCGTGAGCGCGTTCCCACCCACCTGGGAAACAGTCCTCCTACCGTAGACCACAGACAAGACCCAAGTTTTTTATCCATGCAGCGAGGTCACTGAAGGTGGCAACCGCTTAGAACTCAGGGTGTGGAAGGGAGTCCACCAGTGAGGTGGACACCTATTGGTCTCCCTGAAAGACACTGATCCGGGGAAGGCACCGCTGACCTCGTGGGGAAGTGGGGGAAAGGGAGTCGCCGCACATCAAACAACAAGTGGAGTCGCTGGAGACTCTGATAGTCCGGGGAACCACCGCCGACCTTAGGAAAAATGGGGAAGGGAAGAAACCCCTTCCGAAGCGAGCGGATGGATCCTGGATACATGAAAACTTGGGAAGGTTTGTTGTTGAGGCAGGCGTGCCCTTGGGTAAGTGGGGTAAGGGGAGACATCCCGGAGCGAGGGCGGATGGATTCCTGGATACATGAAAGCTGAACAAGGCCAAGAATAACATGCAGTTTATTTTTAGGCTGACCTTGAGTAAGTGGGGAAGGGGAGACATCTGGGAAGCGAACGTTGGATCGCCTGGATACATGAACCTTGGGCAAGGCAATAATACATGCAGTTGAGGCGGACCTTGGGTATGTGGGGAAGGGAAGATCATCCGGCGGTAGACGGAAAGGATTTCCTGGATACATTGATCCTGGGGAATGGCAAGACAAGTACCGCTGCTGGGGAAAGTGGGAAAGGAGTCCCACCACAGTGGACATAAGTTGAACTCCCTGGAAGACACTGAATCCGGGGAAGCACCCGCCGACCCTTAGGAAATGGGGAACGGGAAGAAACATCCGGAGCGAGCGAAGGAAACCCCCTGGATACCATTGAAACTTGGGGAAGGTTTGTCCCCCGTTGTAGGCTGACCTTGGAAATGGGAAGGGGAGATCATCCGGGGAGCGAACGGATGGATTTCCTGGATACAATGGAACCTGGGAAGGCAAGAAATACATGCAGTTGAGGCTTGGACTTTTGTTAATTAATTGGGGGAAGGGGAACATCTTGGGAGCGAACGGATGGATCCCTGGGATTAACATGAACCTTGGCAAGCAAGAATACATGACAGTTGAGGCTGACCTTGGGTAAGTAAGGGATTGGAAAAGATCCGGCGGTCGACGGAAGGATTCCCGATACATGAACCCTGGGGACAGCGATGAAAACAGGTTTTGTGAGGCCCTGACCGTTGGGAAGTGAGGGAATGTGAAAACAGAGCCGGAGGCAGACAGAATGGCTCCCAGGATACATTGAACAGCGAAGGCCAGAAGGCTGAAGGGCCAGGAGAAGAGAAAGAGGTCGAAGCTGACCTTAGGAAGGTGAAGGGAAAGGAGTCATCCGGGGGCCCACGGATAATTCCTGGACACATAACCTTGGGGAAAAGGCGAGGGGGGGTGACCCTTTAAAGACAACCACTGTCCTCCACGTTGCAAGGTTTCCTGGTTAAAGCGAGCAGAGATAACTCTGCGGCCCTAACAGTGTTCGCAAATAATTTATAATTTCATTATAATATTTTAATTAATTATTATTATGTTAGTATTAATTATGTTTATTTATTATTAATTTATCTAGTTGGTTAATTCATGATTTAGATTCCAAAAGCGTCAACCCAGCCCCTCCCTGGAAATGTGTAAAAAAAAAAAATAGCAATCGGTGTTGTTTTGTATACACCACTCCAGCCCCACCCTGACAGTAGCATCGGTGGTGTTATTTTCCCAACTCACAGCCTTCCTGACCAGTAGCATCGGTGGTGTTTTATTTTCCCCACACCAGCCTTCCCTGAACAGTAGCAAATCCGGTGGGTTTTATTCCGCACTGCATCCCCTCCCCTGACAGTAGCCAAATCCGGTGGTTTTATTCCACTCCTAGCCTCCCCTGACCAGTTAGCATCCGTGGTGTTATCCCACTCCAGCCTTCCTGAACAGTATCAGTTCGGTAGGTGTTTTATTCTCCCACTCCAGCCTCCCACTGACCAGTTAGCATCGCGTGGTTTTATTCCCAACTCCAGCCTCCTGACCAGTAAGCAATCGGTGTGTTAATTCCACTCCACCCTCCCAGACAGTAAGCTATCGATGGTGTTTATTCCCACTCCAAGCCCTCCCTGATCCAGAAGCATTGGTGGGTGGTAATTCCCACTCCAGCCTTCTGACAGTAGCATCCGGTGGTGTTATTCCCACTCCCAGCAATTCCCCTGAACAGTAGCATCGGGGTGTTTTTTATTTCCCACTGCGCTGCCTCCCTGACAGTAAGCATTGGTGGTTGTTATTCCCACTCCCACCTCCCTACCAGTAGCATTGGTGGGTTGTTATTCCCATTTCCACATCCCTGACAGTATTTTAAATAAAGAATGCGGTGGTGTTATTTCCCACTCCCAGAGCCTCCCTGACAGTAGCATCTGTGTGTTATTTCCCACTCCACCCTACCTGGGCTGACGGTTAAGCATCGGTTGGCGGGTATATTTCTTTTCCCACTCCAGCCTTCCACTGACAGTATCATCAGTGGTGTTTATTCCACTTCCAGCCTCCCTGAACAGTACAATCGGAGGGGGTTTATTCCCACTTCCCAGCTTCATGACATAGCATCGATGGCGTTTAATTCCCACCCCCCATCCCTCACTGACAGTAGCCATCGTGGTGTTTTTATCCCCACTCCATCCCCCTCCCTGTCAGTAAACCATTTGTTAGTGTTATTTTGACCCACTACCCAGCCTCCCTGACAGTAAATCATGATGGTTGTTGATATAAATACCCACTCCAGCCTCCCTGACAGTAAAAAGCCCATGGTGTGAGTGAGAGCGAAGCGCCACTCCATCCTCCCCTGACAGATAGCATCGTGGTGTTATTCCCACTCCAGGCCTCCCTGACAGTAAGCATCGGTTGGTTTATCCCACCTCCCCAGCTCTCCCACGCAGTAACCATGTGGGGTGTGTGTAATCCCCCCACTTCCAAGCCTCTCTAACAGTACATCGTGGTGGTTAGCGTTCCCCACTCCAGCCCCCTCCCTGGACAACAGTAAACCAATGTTGTGGTTTATTTTCCCCAAGCTCCCAGCACTCTCTAACAGAGGCATCGGTGTGTTTTATTCCCACTGCCAGCCTCATTACAGTTAGCAAAAAAATCGGTGGTGGGTTTATTCCCCACTTCCCAAGCCTCCCTAAACAGTAAGCATCGGTGGGTGTTATCCCACTTCCGCCTCACTACCAGTAAGCATCGTTTGTGTTATTCCCAATTCCCAGCCCTTCCCTAACAGTAGCAAATCGGGTGGTGTTTTATTCCAACGTCCCCACCCCTCCCTGCACAGTAAAACCATGAATGGTGGATTTTCCCACTCCCCAGCCTCCCCGACGCGTGAAAAAAAACCCATGGGTTTTTATTTCCCCACTCCATCCCTAGCGCTCGAGCGCGCGCGCAGTAGCTTCGGTGGTTATTCCCCACTACCAGCCCTCCCATGGCAATAAACCATGGTGGGTGGTTATGCCCCCCACTACCACCTCCCCCTGACAGTAACCATGGTTGTTGTTATTCCCACTCCACCTCCCTGACAGTACACCCATGGGTGGTGTAATTCCCACGTTCCTAGCCCCCCTGTACGCGTGAGCGTGCCATGGTGGTTTATATCCACCTCCATCCTTCCCTTCCAATCACATAATGGGTGTTGTTTATTTCCCTCTCCACCTCCCCCCTTGACAGTAACCATGGTGGTGGGGTATTCACACACTTTTCCCAGCCTCCTGACAGTAACCATGGTGGTGTTATTCCCACCTACCACCTCACCTGACAGTAAAACCAGGTGGGTGTTTATTCCCACTGCCACCTCCCTGAACAAGTAAACCCCATGGTGGGTGTTTTATTCCCCACTCCAGCCTCCCTGACAGTGCCATGTGTTGTGTTTATTTGATTCCCCACTCGCAGCTCCCTGACAGTTAAACCCCATGGTGAGGTGGGGTTATTCCACTCTCCAGCTCCCTGAAACAGTGCCATTGGTGGTGGGTATTCCCCCACCTCCAGCCTTCCTGACAGTAAAGCCATGGTGTTTATTCCCCCTTCTCAGCCTCCCTGACAGTAAACCCATTGAGGTGTTAATTCCCCCACTCCAGCCTCGCCCCTGCCCGTAAAACCTGGTGTGGTTTTTTTATTCCCCACTCCAGCCTTGCCCTGACAGTAAGAGACCTGGTGGTGGTATTCCCACTCCATCCTCCCTGACCAATAACAAATGGTGTGTTTTTATTTTTTCCTCCTCCCACTCCCCTGACAGTAGTCCATGGTGTGTTTTTAATTCCCACGAGCGCGAGAGCGCGAGCCCTGACAGTAGCCATGGTGGTGTTATTCCCCGCAGAGCGCGAGGCCTCCCTGACATAACCCATTGTGGGTTGTTTTTATTCCCACTCGCAGCCTCCCTGACAGTAAACCATGGTGGTTGTTTAATTCCCACTCCAGCCTCCGCTGACAGTTGGCCATGGTGGGTGGTTTATGTCCCGCCCAGCCTCCCAGTGCCAGTGAACCATGGTGGTGTTTTTTTCCCCCACTCCCACCTCCCTACAGTAACCATGGGAGGGTGTTATGAGCCCCACTCCACCTCCCCTGACAGTAGCCTGGGTGGGTGTTAATTCCCCTCTCCACCTCCTGACAGTAGCCATGGTGGTGTCTATTGCCCCACTCCAGCCTCCCTGACAGTAAAACCATGGTGGTGGTTTTTTATTCCCACTCCAAGCCTCCCTGGCGCAGTATCCATGGTGGTGTTATTCCCACTCCAGTGCGCGCCTCCCTGAAACAAGTAACCCTATGGGTGGGGTTATTCCCCCTAACTCGAAATAACCAACGTTTCGCACACAGTGGCATCGCGCTGGGTTGCCAAACCGCAACGTTACAAAATATTGAAAAAAAATCCCCAAAAAAATGGAAAATAATTTTTTCAGCGAGTTCAAACAATCATTATCATTCAACACTTTTCACCTCAACTTCCACAGCATAATCCAAACGGTCCGCGCGCTTTGGCAGAGGTGGGCGCACAGTACATAACAGTTTTAAGAGAACATTTGAATGAAGGAGCGATATTATATAGGCGCGTCTCCCAAACTGCCAATATTCCCAAAACTCCGAATGGGTGAAAACTGGTCCTCCTGTTAAACAAGTGCGCGCGAGAATGGGTAAAATTGGAGTCCTTTCTAATTTTTCCTCTGTGGCGTTTCAAAGATATATTTTTTTTTTCATTGGAATGATTTATATGAAAAAACTAATTAACTTTGGTCAAAAGAAAACCTTAGAAAACTTAACCTAACCTGTAAATTTTAATTAATTTGAGATTTAGCCTAAATTAATAAACTGGAAAAAGTGTTTTTTTTAGATAAGTTTTACAAACCTATAATTTAATAATAAACACACACAATGAAATAACATTTTTTTTTTTCCGTAGTTGCAGAAAGTGATTTTTTTTGAAATTTATGCATACAGCGCGCGCGCGAGATCACACTTGTGTATGTGGGTTAGTAGCCTGTTTTTGTAGTTGGAAAGTTTTAAGTGTACTTTTTTCTTTTGTACCTATTTACATCTCCAGGAGTCCGCCCCAAAGGACCTGGTTTTTTATTTAACCTTAGTGTAAAGGCAAAGCGAAAAAAAACAACAACCGAAAACCCTTTTTGACTTCATGATCCTACATCACGCGCGGTTTAGAACAGGATTATGGGACAACACACAGACTTACTGGCCATGTTGTGAGAACAACAACACGAGTCCGTAACTGGCCCCAGGTTTTGGCAACACGCCATCGTACTGGCCAGGTCTGTGACCAACACAGTCCCAGTAATGGACAGTTTTCCTGATAGCGAACAGACAGTCCGTACTGGCCAGTGTTTTGTGACAAAACACACAGTCGTAACTGGGCCAGGGGGCAGTAGAAACATACAGTGGGTAACTGGCCAGATTATTGTGACAACACACCCAGTCGTAACTGGGGCCAGGTTTTGGGACAACACACGTCCCCCGAACTTACTTTCCAGTTTTTGTGGGGCAACACAAAGTCGTTAAGGGCCCCAGGTTTTGTTGCAAACACAACAGTCCCCCCGCACTGGCCAGGTTTTTTGTGACGAACACAGAGTTTGTAACTGGCAAGGTTTGTGACAACACACAATATCAAATACTGGCCCAGGGAGGTTTTGAAGAACAACACACAGTGGTAACTGGCCCAGGTTTGGGACAACACACAGTTTTCGTACTGGCCAGGTTTGTGAGGGAAAACTCTGTCGTTTTCTGGCCAGTCTTGTGGCAAAACCAGTTCCCGTACTGGCCAGGATTGTGGCAACACAACAGCCGGTTAACTGGGCGCGCGAGGGTTTGTGGCAACACACAGTTCCCGTTCTGGAATAAGTTTGTGAACAGACACAGAGACCGTGATACTGCACGGTTGTGACATCAACACAGTCCGGTAACTGGGCAGGTTGGTGGCCAATTTACACCAGTCTTACTGGCCAGTTGTTGGCAACTCGGGCAACTCAGAGTCGTATAACTGGGCCAGGTTTTGTGGACAACACACAGTTTTTACTTGGCCTGGTTTGTGACCAACACACAGGTCTGAAAAACTGGCTATAGGTTGTGAAAACACACAGTGTACTGGCCAGGTTTGTGACAAAAGCACAGTCCCCCGTACTGGCCAGGTGTGGGCCAACACAATATCCCCGTAGTCTGCCTGGTTGTGACAACACAGTTATGTAACTGGCCAGGTTTGTGACAAAAGAGAGTCGTTTCTGGCCAGTTGGGACAACACACAGTCTTAAATGGCCAGGGGTGACAACGCACTGTTTTGGTCCTGGCCGAGTTGTGGGGACAACAACCCAGTTCGTACCTGGCCAGGTTTCGCAAACAACAGTCGCGACGGGCCAGGTTTTTGTGGCAACACACAGTCGTTACCTGTTTCAGGTGAGGGCAAGCGACACACAGTCCCCCGTACTTTTCCAGGTTGCGTGCGAACACACAGTCGTTTCTAGCCCAGGTTTGTGGCAACCACAACATTCGTACTGGCCAGGATTTGTGAACAACACACAGTCGTACTGGCCAGGTTTTTTGGTGGCAGACGACACAGTCGTAAAACTGGGCCAGGTTTTGTGGGTAACACAAAACACACAGTCCCCCCCCGTAAACTGGCAGGTTTTATTAACACACAGTATGTATTGGCCACGGTTTTTTGAGGACCTACACAACAGTCCCCCCCCGTAGCTTTGGTCCAGGATGTGGGGGCAACAAACAGTCCGTACTGAGCCAGTTTGTTGGGCGAACACAACAGTTCGTATTGGCCGCGAGAGTGATGCAACACACAGTCGTCCCTGGGCAGGTTTTTTGTGCAGCAAGCACAGGAGTACTTTTTCCAGGTTGTGGCAAAACACACAGTCCGTACTAGCCAGGTTGTGGGCAAAACACCCACAGATCGTATGGCCAGGTTTGTGGGCAACACCCCCCCCCACAACAGTCCGTTACTGGCCAAGTTGTGAAGCAACACACCAATCGGTTTAACTGTCCCAGTATTTGTGGCATACACACACTCGTACTGGCTCAGGGTTTTGTGGGGGCAACCAAACAGTCCCCGCCACTGGCAAAGTTTTTTTATGTGGCAACACACCTACAGTTTTTTTTTGTACTGGCCAGTTGTGGCAACCAGCCAACAACAGTCCGTACTGGGCCCAGGGATGTTGGCAACAAATAGTGGGACTGGCGCAAGTTGTGGCAACACACAGTCCGTAAATGCCTGGGAGGAGTGAGTGTGCGCAACACACAGTCTTACTGGCCAGGGGTTGTGTGCAACACACAATTCGTAAATGGTCCCCAGTTTTTGTGGCAACCAACAACACAGTACCCGTACACTGGCCCAGGTTGGGCAACACACCAGTCCGTACCTATTTCCCAGTTGTGGCAACACAGAGTCCCGTACAAAAAAAAAATCCAGGTTTGTGGCATAAACCAGTCGTACAGGCCAGGTTGTGCCAACACACAGTCGCACTGGCCAGGTTGTGGCAACAACACAGTCGTACTGGCCAGGTTGTGCCAACACACAGTCGTACTGGCCAGGTTGTGGCAATCACAAGTCGTACTGGGCAGGTTGTGGCAACACACAGTCGTACTGGGCCAGGTTGTGGCAAACACAGTCGTACTGGGCCCAGGTTGTGGCAACCACAGTCGTACTGGCCAGGTTGTGGCCAACACACAGTCGTACTGGCCAGGTTGTGCAACACACAGTCGTACTGGCCAGGTTGTGGCAACACACAGTCGTACTGGCCAGGTTGTGGCAACACCAGTCGTACTGGCCTAGTTGTGGCAACACACAGTCGTACTGGCCAGTTGTGGCAACACACGTCGTACTGGCCAGGTTGTGGCAACACACAGTCGTACTGGGCCAGGTTTGTGGCAGCCACCGCCAAAATTTTATTGTCAACAGATCGAATCACCAAGTCGATGGTTTTTTTTTTTTTTCATCACGGAAAGTTTTTTATTTTTTGTCTGTTGTGGTGAATGTTTTTTTAAGTCATTAATAAAGAAAGTGAGAGAAGTGTAAGTATGAGAATTGAGAAAGTTATTTATAATTAATTCTCTTAAACAAAGTGTTTATTAATGAATATCTTCTTTATCTTAACCACAAGTCTCTCAAGTTAGTAATTTCTTCACATATTTACATCTTTTACCACATTATTTCATCACAAAATTATAACCCTTATTGCACTTTCTTAGAGAAAATTTTAAATGATAAAAACAAATTATCTAAATTCTCATACACAATTTATACATATAATTTTAATTAAACAATGGTGAGGGGAGACTGTAGATATGTCTATGATAACGTGTACATATGAATGTATATATGTATGTTGGTAGTAGTGTGTTTGTAGTGATGTATGTGTGTACACATGTATGTATATTGTGTGTGTTGGTAGTAGTGTGTTTGAGTGATGTATGTGTGTCATATGTATGTATATATGTGTGGTTATTAGTGTGTTTGTAGTGATGTATTGTGTAACATGTGTAATATGTGTGTTTGATAGTAGTGTTTGTAGTGATGTATGTGTACACATGTATGATATTTGTGTTGGTAGTAGTGTGTTTTGTAAGTGATGTGTATGTGATGTATGAACATGTATAATATGTTGTGTTGGTAGTGTGTGTTTGTAGCTGATGGTATGTGGTACACCTGTATGTATATATGTGTGTTGGTAGTAGTGTGTTTGTAGTGATGTATAGTGTGTACACATGTAATTATTATGTGTGTTGGTAAATTTGTTGTTTTGTTTTGTAGTGATGTCATGTGTAGACATGTATGATATATGTAGTGTTGGTAGTAGTGTGTTTGTAGCGAATGTGTATTTTGTACACATGTATGTATATATGTGTGTTGGTAGTAGTGTGTTTGTAGTGATGTATATGTGTACACATGTATGTATATGTGTGTTGGTAGTAGTGTGTTTGTAGTGATGTATATGTGTACACATGTATATATGTGTGTTGGTAGTAGTGTGTTTGTAGTGATGTATATGTGTACACATGTATATATATGTGTGTGTTGGTAGTAGTGTGTTTATGTAGTGATGTAGTATGTGTACACATGTATGTATATATGTGTGTGTAGTAGTGTGTAGTAGTGATGTATGTGTACACATGTATTAATATGTGTGTTGTAGTATGTTGTTTGTAGTGATGTATATGTGTACACATGTATTGTATGTTTATAGTGTTTTGTATGATTTTTAATGGTTTTACACAGTATTTTTTTTGTTGGA
>NW_026491143.1:0-11123 GCF_026875155.1 Cherax quadricarinatus
TAGTAAAGGGTGCTTGTAGTAGTAGTGTAGTAGCAGTGGTTTGTAGTGTTTTGGGATAGTAGTGGGTAGCAGTAGAGTAGTTTGTGGTGTAGTTGTGGTTTTAGTGTGTAGTAGTGGTAGTGTAGTGTAGTAGGGTAGTAATGTGGTAGTGAAAAATAGTGGTATTGTAGTAGTAGTGGTGTGTAGTTGTGGTAGTTGTGGTAGAAGAAATGTGGTAGTGTGTTTAGTGGTTTTAGTATTGGTAGTCGTTGTAGGGGTAGTAGAAAAGGTGGTAGTAGTAGTGGTAGTGTGTAGTAGTGGTGGTAGTAGAATAGTAATGGGAGTAGTAGTAGTGGTAGTAGTGTAGAAGTAGTGGTAGTAGTAGTAGTGGTAGTGGTTTGTGGTGGTAGTAATAGTTAGTAGTAGTAGTAGTGGTAGTAGTAGCAGTGGAAATAGGTGTAGTAGTAGTTTAGTAGCGGTAGTAGTAGTAGTAGTGGTAGTAGTAGTATGGTAGTAGTAATGGTAGTAGTAGTGGTAGTAGTACTAGTAGTAGTAGTAGCAGTATAAGTAGTAGTAGTGGTAGTAATAGTAGTGGTAGTAGTGGTGGTAGTAGTAATGGTAGTAGTAGTGTTGGTCGTAGTAATGGTAGTAGTAGTAGTAGTAGTGGTAGTAGTAGCAGCGGTAGTAGTAGTAGTGGTAGTAGTAGTAGTGGTAGTAGTAGTAATAGCAGTAGTAGCAGTCGTAGTATTAGTGGTAGTAGTAGAAGTAGTAGTAGTAATTGTAGCAGTAGTAGTAGCAGTAGTAGTAGAATTAGTGGTAGAAGTAGCAGTAGTAGTGGTAGTAGCATAAGTAGTATTAGAAGTAGTAGTTGTAGTAGTAGTAGTAGTGGTAGTAGCGGTAGTAGGTGTAGTATTGGTAGTGGTAGTAGTAGTGGTGGTGGTAGTTGTAGTAGTAGTAGTATTAGTGGTAGTAGTAGTAGAAGTAGTAGTAGTAGTAGTTGTAGTGGTAGTAGTACTAGTGGTAGTAGTAGTAGTGGTAGTAGTAGTAGTAGTGGTGGTAGTGATAGTAGTAGTAGTGGTAGTAGTAGTGGTAGTAGTCGTAGTAATAGTAGTGGAAGTAGTGGTAGTAGTCGTAGTAATTGTAGTAGTAGTGGTAGTAGTAGTAGTAGCAGTGGTAGTAGTATTGGTAGTATTAGTAGTAGTGGTAGAAGTAGTAGTAGTATTGGTAGTAGTAGTAGTAGTAGTGGTAGTAGTAGTAGTAATGGTAGCAGTAGTAGTAGTAGTATTGGTGGTAGTAGTAGAAGTAGTACTAGTAGTAGTAGTAGTAATGGTAGCAGTAGTAGTATTAGTGGTTGTAGTAGTAGCATTAGTAGTAGTGGTAATAGTATTAGTAGTAGTGGTAGTAGTAGTGGTAGTAGTAGTGGTGGTAGTAGTAGTGGTAGTTGTAGTAGTGGTAGTAGTGATAGTAGTAATGGTAGCAGTAGTAGTAGTAGCAGTAGTAGTAGTATTAGTGGTAGTAGTAGTAGTAGTAATGGTAGTAGTAGTAATGGTAGCAGTAGCAGTATTATTAGTGGAAGTAGTAGTAGTAGTATTAGTAGCAGTAGTAATAGTAGTAGTAGTAGTGGTAGTTGTAGTAGTAGAAGTAGTGGTAGTAGTAGTGGTAGTAGTAGTGGTAATAGTAGTGGTAGTAGTATTAGCAGTAGTAGTGGTAGTAGTAGTGGTTGTAGTAGTGGTGGTAGTATTGGTAGTAGTAGAAATTGTTGTAGTAGTGGTAGTAGTAGTGGTAGTAGTGGTAGTAGAAATGGTGGTAGTAGTTGTAGTGGTAGTAGTAGTGGTGGTAGTAGTGGTGGTAGTAGTAGTATTAGTGGTAGTAGTGGTAGTGTTTTAGTAGTAGTTAGTAGTAGTAGTGGTAGTAGTAGAGGTAGTAGTAGTGGTAGTAATAGTGGTAATAGTAGTAGTGGTAGTAGTGGTAGTAGCAGTATTATTAGTAGTAGTGGTAGTAATATTAGTAGTGGTAGTAGTAGTGGTGGTAGTAGTAGTAGTAGTAGTAGTGCTGGTAGTAGTAATAGTATTAGTAGTAGTTGTGTTAGTAATAGTAGTAGTATTAGTAGTAGTGGTAGTAGTATTAGTAGTAGTAGTATTAGTATTAGTAGTAGTAGTAGTGGTAGTAGTAATAATAGTGTTAGTAGTGGTAGTAATAGTAGCGGTAGTGGTAGTAGTAGTGGTAGTAGTAGTAGCAGTAGTGGTAGTGGTAGTAATGGTAGCAGTAGTAGTAGTAGCAGTAGTATTAGTGGTAGTAGTAGAAGTAGTAGTGTTAGTAATGGTAGCAGTAGTAGTAGTGGTAGTAGTAGATGTAGTAGTGTTAGTAATGGTAGCAGTAGTAGTGTGTATAGAAAGAAGGGAGAGTCAGAAAATTTCAATGGGGAAAAATTAAATCTTAACATTAGAATGTTTTCTTTGATTTTTTTTAAAAATTATTATTAAAATTAAAAACGAAGCCCCCTAAGCCCCCAAGGACTATACAGGGGCTGATTTTAATAAAAATTATTGTAAATATACCTGTAAGTATATAACTATCAACTTGCCTTGTATTCCTTAATCAAATTTCCAATATGGGCCCTTCTTTTTTCCGAAAAAGGGCCCCAATTCGGTGTTTGTCATTGATAAACGAGGATTACCTACGTAAATTTAAACCCTTGTTCCCCTTTCCCAAAGGGGTACCTACACTCCCCTTTTTTTCCACCATTTTGTCGCTCAAGAAAAAATCTTCCACCCAAAAAATTTGGGATTCTTTGCGATCTCTTTTTCCCATTAAAATTTTTTTTAAATTTTTTTCCGTGTGTGAAGGTTTATTTCCACCCGTAAAAAATTTCAGACAGTTTTTACCAAGGCTGGTCCCCCTCGGGAAAAATTTTAATAAAATAGAAAAAAAAAATTAATTCACAAAGAAAAAACACTATTTTTTAAATTAAACCCAAACATAAAACAGTAAAACATGAAAGGTAAAATCCTATTTGAAAAAAAATTGAAAAATAAAAATAAAAAAAATAACATTTAAACCCTCAACTCAATTTTAAATATAGTGAAAAGGGGGAGTCTGGTGTTGGTGACATTTGCGTGTTTGTTAAAATCGAAGCCTTTGGGCTGATGATGTGGGGGGGGGGGGGGCGCAGGTTTTTGGTGAAAAACCCCCCGGTTTTTTTCTTCAAAGCCCAATTAGCCGTGAAAAATTTTAGTCCAAAATGACGGGAAAAGCAGGTTCGTTACCATAAAAATGATGAGGGTTTTGCCCCTCGTCTATACAAAAAAGGGTAGATAGATCCAACAGGGGGACCCCCAAAGGGATTTTTGTCCGTGTTTATCAAGAATGAGTTTTTAAAATACAGATTTATATAAATACCAATAAATTTTCAAACTTTTGGTACGTATCCCCAGGGGATAACTTGTTTTTAAAAAGGGGGGTTTTGTTTAAAGACAACCCCGAAGTGAGGGCAATTGCCCCGGGTAAAAAGAAAAATTTCCCCTTGGACAAAAAATCTGGGAAATTAAAAAGATTTAAACGGTGGGGAAAAAGAGGAGGTAGGAGAACCCGGGGGTTAGGTTGACCCCTTAGTCAAAAAAATTGGGGATTTGCGGGGGGCAAAAACCTTATTTTCACCGACGAGGGGAAACAGGTATCCGGGCCCCTCACAAATCGAGAGCAGTATCATCTGTTTCCACCCCCAAATGAACAGTACGAGACAATGCAGCTTCCGGTGCGGAATTGTAAAGGGGATTATTTAACTTGAAAGGAGGAAAAAGGGGGGAAAAAATTTTAGACCCCACGGGGGGTAACGAAAGATCCGCCCTAAAGGGAAAGAAGGGCCCCTTTTAAATTTGGTTCCCACTTTATAGAACAAAAAAATTTGGGGCTAGTACCGCATTATTTTAAACCCGGGTTGAACCTTTTTAGTTTTTCAAAACAACGTTTTTGGTTGGGGAAAGTTTTTTTTCACGCCCCGGGAAAATCGAAAGTTTTGAGGAAAACACAAAGGGGTTTTAAAGAAAGGGAAACGTTTGTCCAAAATTACGATGCCGAAACACCCAGTGTCACTTTAATATTCGGGGGGGACTTTTAAACCCAAATAACGCTCCTGAACAGAAGGGTGCTTGGTCTTTACCGTTAACAAACACTACCAACTTTCTCTTTTTTCCCTTGGGAAAAAATTTGGGGCCCGTTTTGCCCCTTAACACCACAAAAATTTGACAAAAAAGGGAATAAAAGAATTCTTTTTATTTTCCACTAAGGCTTTGATTTCCTAAGATCGATAAACCCCTTGCCCTTGGGGGTTCGATCCCTTTAGGCCCTTTATAGGAATTGGAGCCTCAGCAAAAGGTAAAACCCACCTCAGCAATTTCATCAGCTGTAATCAGGTTACGTTTTTTAATAAATTGTTCTTATCTGGTGGGAAGAGCTGTGGGGGAACTGGTCAGCTACCATGAATCCCCTAAGAGATTCATAACTGTATAGCCCGAACCTCTCTATCCAAAATTCGAAAAAACGAAAGGTGCCCCCGTAAGGGCGGAAAGTTCTGGCCATGCTGTAAGGGGGAAAAACCTGAAATTTTTCCTGTAAGAATTTGTTTTTTTTTTATATGCTTTAAGGATTCCCTTTCTTTTTTTATGTATAATTACATATGACACCCTGCCCCAAAGTTGCATAGATTTTTCAAAGTTTGTACCAAAAAAATAACATTCCAAACCCTTTGGTAGCCCCGGGGAAATCAGCAGGCCATTCACAGAGGGTGGGGTTTATTTTTCACACCTGATAATGTATGAATTTAATGTCTTCACCTTTGTTTGGAAGGGGGGTAAATTAGGTTTTTGGAATATGTGCCCGGGTGCATGATTTTCCCAATTAAAACCCTTCCCTAATTGTTGTTGTGTAAGATTTTAACTTTTTTTTCTCAAATTTAAAGGGCGAACTTTTTTCGGCTCATGATCTTTTTCTCTCTCTTTTAAATTTCATTTCTCTAGCTCTTTCCTCACTTTTCCTAGCTTCCCTCATGATAAAGTCTATCACGCCCTTTTTGTCTTCTCTCTTTTTCAAAAACCTGTCCCCTTGGGTTTTTTCCCTTTTTCAATTCCTCTCCCCCTTTTCTTCTTCTCTTTCGATTTTCTCTCTCTCTTTTCCTTTTCCCTTTTCCCTTTCTGTCTCTTTTCCCTCCCTAAAATTCTCTCTCTTTAAAAGTCTTTCCTGGATTTTGCACAAATTTTTTAAAAAGATTAAAAATTTTTTCCCCTGTTATTCCTAACTTACTTCAGCTTTTCACCCAAAAACGGGTTTTCCCTCCATACTTCAAAAAATTTTAAACTAGCAGGGGGAAAATAAAAGGGGGGCTAAAAGAAAATGGGGGGTTTTCATTTCCTCCTCCGCTCAAAGAAAATTAAAAAAGGGCTCGTTTCCCTTCTTAAATTTAAACCCAATTATGTTTAAAATGAAAAAAAAAGGGGTTCTAGGGGCCGGCTCCGAGAAAAACAGCAAGTAGAAGGGGGCCCATTTAAACCATCAAATCTTCTCCCCCAAAACAAACCCAAGAGGTTCTTCAACATTTTCCCTTTGGGTATAAAAAAAAAAGGTCAATGAAAAAAAAAAATCGTCACTGGAAATTTCTCGGGCCCCCTAGAGTCTAATCCTCCAAAGTTTTTTAAAAAGCTCACCAAAAATAGGGGGGCAAAATTTTAAACTAGTATATCCTGCCTTGACTTGACTTACAAAAAATTTGGAGACTAAAAACAATCCCCAAAAACTTTAAAAATTCCTTTAAACTGTAGCCTTTCCATGGGGAAAAAGATTACATGGCTGGGGGGGGAAACCCTTTGGGGTATGGGGCATTGAAGTTCCAATGGTAGATTCGAGATGAAAGTCGAATTTGATTCTTTCCCGAGCCCAAATTCCTGGAAAAGGTCGCCACTTCTAAAGGTTTTCTCGGGCCCTGTAACAACTTCAACAGAAATTCCCAAGGCGGGGTCCCCTCGGGAAAAAATTTAATGAATAGAAAAAAAAAATAATTCACAAAGAAAAAAACCACTTTTATTTATTAAAGCAAACAAAAAACAGTGAAACAGAAAGGTATATCCAATTTAAAAAAAAAAATTAAAGGGGGAAATAAAAAAAATTAACATTTAACTAAAATCTAATATATATAGTGATACGGGGGTGCCGGGTTGTTGGTGACACTGCTTTGTTTTTTGAAATGGGAGCCCCATTGTGATTTTTGGGGGGGGGGGGGGGTCGCAGGTGTTGGTGAAAAACCCACCGGCTCGTTTTCACGTCAATCCCCCCTTTTAAAATAATTGTCCAGATGACGGGAAAGCAGGTTCGTTACCATGCTTGATGGGGGGTTTTTTGTCCTGCGTCTATCCCAAAAACGGGGTAATAGATCCAACATGGGATTTCTCAGGACTTTAGCCCTTTCTTCATCAATTTTTCGTTGGTTGGCGGGGTCCCCAATCTGTCTTTCCAATCTGAAAAGGAGAAGGTTCCCCACTGTTTTAAAAAGGTCGATCCATGATAAGTACAATACCTAAAAAAAACTTTTAAAACATAAAGAAAGGGACGGAAAGGACAAAGTTTTTTTTTGGGTAAAAAGTGAAGCTTTCAACCAATAAGTCCCACTAAAATTATGGGCAGGTTTTGTACTTACAGTAGTGCGGGGTAGTTGTGAGCCCAGTGATTACGTTTAAACCCGGAGCCCCACAACGTCACCTTTCGGGGGGGGGGGGGAAAGGGAAGGAAAGGGGGGGAAGGGGAAGGGGGGGGGGGGAAAGGAAGGAAGGGGGGGGGATAGTGGGGGGCTAGACTTTTCCCCCACCTTAACTAGTATCGGCAATCAACTATCGTTACCATGAAATTTACGATACTCCCATCTGTTGAAATTTTTCCCCCCAAAAAAAAAAAAAACCGTGAAAATTGCCCTCCTTTCCTTTTTTCTATGGTCCTTTCAAAACTTATAAACCTGATATTTATTGTATGGGCTAACTATTTTCTCCAGAGTTTCCCGTCTCTTTTTCTTTGCCTCTTGGTTTGGGCCCAAAAATCTCCCTTCCCTTTCATTTTACTTTTTTCCTGTTCACCCCATCACTCTTAAGCTTTATCGAAGTGTTTGCCCTTTTTTTCCCATATATTTAAGATGCTTAGCTTAAAAAATTTTTCCCTCTTTACTAATGACCCTCTTGAAGGGTGTTTTGATTTTCTCAGAGTGAAAGCTAAAGAAAGGGTTTCTTAAACTTCCTATACTACTGATGTCTTCCTTTATCTGTTTCAAACCCTTTTTGGAACTCTAATCTCCCATTCCTTTCAAAGGGGAAAATTTTTTTTCTGAAACCTTTGGGTTTTCACCAAGGGGTCTCCTCTATCCCCTGTTTCCCCCCGGGTATCCTCTATCAGGGGAAAACTAAACATTTTCCAACTTAAAAGCCCACGTAGTTTTAGTGTATGTTTTGCTCCATTATTTTTCAAATTTCTTTGTACAAAACTCTTAGTTTAATTTAAAAAATCAACTCCTTTATTTTGTATTTTACTAGTAAAATAAAATCACCCTTTTGTGATTTTCTTATTTACTAATTTTTGTTAAAAATTAGCTGAATTGATATTTTCTCCCGGGCCATATTCTACCTCATATTTTTTTAAATACTTTTTAAATTTATATTACTTACTAAAAATTTTTTTAATTTTTCATTTTTACTAAAATTTCAATTTTAAATCCCTTTAAAATTTTTTTACATTTTTAAAAACCATTTCTTTTTTAATTACCTTTACCTGTTTTTTTAAAACCACATTTACTATCTTAGAGTACTTTTTAAATTTCCCTTTTACTGCCATATAAACCCCTTTGTTTAAAATACCAGTGAAATTGAATGAAATAAACTTTTTCTTTTTTCAATTTTTTGGAATCTTATTACTTTTCTTTAAAATTTTTTAAACCCATATTTACTTCCCTCAATTTTTCTTTTGTACATTAAAAATTTTCTTTTTACTTCCCTTTAAATTTTGTTGCCAAATTTTCAAATTTTTATATTCAACCCCAACCTTTAAAATTATCCTTTGGGACCTTGAACCCGGGTAAACCCGTCCCACCCTTTTACTATCATAAAAATAACCAAGACATTTTCCAATGTTATTTTTTTCTTTATTCTTTTGGGGACTTTTTAATTTTGAATTTTTTTTTTTTCAATTTAAATCTAGTTTTAATCTGATCTTGTCAACAACCCCATACCCGACTCTAGTGCAATTGCCCGTACCATTTCAAATTTTATTTTTATATTTTAAGTTTAAATTTTAATTCCTACCATCTGTCCATTTTTAAATTTGTTTACCATTTTCTTAATTTTTTGTCCCTTTTTTAATTTTTTCCTTTATTTTTTGCTTTATTAAAACTACCCCGTTTTTATATTCACAATTTTTTAAAAAAAATAATGATGCTATTCTCAGGTGCTTTAAAAAAGAATAATTCACCCAAATTTTGGGCCTTATATTTCCCCAAAACTCATTTATTTTTATTACCACTTTTTTTTGTTCACCACAACCTTAATTTTCCCTTTTATATTTTAATTTTATACTATTAAATTTTAAAATTTTTAAAAAATTTCCCCTTTTTAGTATACCCACTATTATTCCCAACCCAAATTTTTTTATCATTTACTTTATTTTGGGATTAGTTCCTTTTATATTTTCCCCCTTTATTTTTTGCTTAAAAAAAAAAAAAAAAAAAAAAAGACTACCTTAGCTCATTATTTTTTACAATTTGTTAAATAATTCAGATTGTGCTATTTTGTAGCTTAAGACTATTAACTTGTTTTTACACTTAATTCTAACTTATAGATTCTCTTACAAATCTTATGATTTACAACATTGATCCTGAATACCAACTCTTATTTGAATGACTTAAATGAAACCAAACAGTTACTGTAATTACTACACCTGCATGAACAATCAAGGCACTTATCGTGCCAACAACAACATAACTATCTTTAACTACAATTACATGATCTTTAAGCATAGCATTACTAAATTCCTACATGCCAACTGTGCCATCTTGTACACTAACACAACCTGCTAAAGCCGATAGTAACAGATGTCATGCATTCTGGTTACACAGCCATACACAACTGTAGGCCAGACCAACAAGGGGGTTGCACAGCCATATACTAACTCAGGAACCAACTCGAAAGTATCACTAATACTTGCACAAGGGATAACATGGGGAAATATAATAATAGCTTAATTCAAATCCAAATACTACAAAAACCTCTCACATTGGATAAACATCTACAGAGTTCTCACAGTCAAACATTACCAATCTAGACAAAACTTAGGAATATGAAACTGGAATGCACGCACGAACAAAGATCACTTACTACTCTCAGTGACTTCAATATAATCTCTGCCAAGACCATGACCCACACGTTACTGAATTCACAAACACAATGAGTAACTGTATGTGTACTACCAACAGTATAATTGGGGTACAAAAACCTACAAGAGTTTACAAGATCTAGTGTTTCCCTACTTGAATCACATCTGACCAACACCATATCCCCTTTAAAATCTCATAATACAGATAATTTTTAAAAACCCCCCACAGACCACTACCCTCACATTTCCTCATAACAACTCTTAGTAAACTACCCAAGACACTACTAAAGTCAACCTTCAGACTTCACAATTGAGGGCAGCCCATTAATAACTTTCACACAGCAGTAAGCAAACAATGATTGGCACACTGACTAAAATCTATTAACAGATATTGACAATGTATTAAGAATCTACTAAAGGGGAAAGACCAATACCTCTATAACAAGCACTGCCCTAAAAAACTAAACAGATGACAGCTAAGAGACTGAAACAACACCAACTATGAAAAGCAGTACAGAATGGGTCACATAACCGAGACCAAACAAAACGTTACTCGTCAATCCTAACCAGCCTAAAGAAGGCAAAAAATTGTATTATGAAACCGATAATCCGAACTACGAAGTGATATAAAAAAGACCTGGAAAACCCTATCAGAAAAAAATTCTGGAACAAAAAAAGATATCACGAATAGCGAAATAAAATAGCTAAAATCAGTGACCCCAACACCCACCATACAAAAACAGCAAACAGACTCAATGATTGCTCTCACTATAGACAAAACCCTTGCCCAAAATAAATTTCCCAAGCTAGAAGACCCCACCAAATGACTACCTCACGCGCAAGCTACCCATACACACTGTTCCCTAGCCCGACTAACCCATACGATGTCTCCCTTATTATCAACGCAACTAAAAAACAAGGAGATCGATTTAATTACCTTAACCCCCCGTTTTATATCCAAAAAAGTGTCACAAGTGCTATCCCAATCATTGCAACACTCTTTAAACAATCCATTGATCCTCCACCTTCCCTACAGTACGCAAAATAGCAAAGGGACACCACCCCGCCACAAAGGAGGAGACCAAACAAGTTGAATAACCTATAGGCCAATATCCCAACTTACAACACCTCTTCTCAAAAATCTCGAAAAATAATCATAAACGAATCTACTCCTACCATTCTCTCCCAAAACATACTCAAAGACACCACTGCCATTTTGGATTTCAGCCTAATAAAAATACTAATGATTGCTATTATATACATATGCTAGAACATATATACTCTGCAATAGAGAAAAAAGAAGTCCCACTGGGATCTTCATTGACTTACGTAAAGCTTTGATAGCAGTTGACCATGACTTGCACCACGTAAAATTGTCACCCACTATTGTATAAGAGGGCACTCCCTCAACAACCTCAAGTCATATTACCTCATCAACAGAAAGCCAATATGTGTACGCAAATGGGGGGGCAAAACCCTTCTGCGCAACCAATTAACAGTTGGTGCGTCCCACAGGAAGTGTCCTTGGCCTCTTCCTCTTTCTCCTATACATAGATGACCTCTAAATGCTTCGTCAATTACTCAATAACCCACACTTATTTGCAGATGACACTACATACGTCTTCTCTCACCCGAGCCCAGTCACGCTAGCCAATACTGTAAATACCACTTACAGAAAATGACAACCTATGAGAACTAACAAACTTACACTAAACATTGACAAAACCTACTTCATCAGTTTTGTAACA
>NW_026491146.1:0-21940 GCF_026875155.1 Cherax quadricarinatus
GATCACTTTTACTGCATAGTTTTATATTTCCACACACACAAGGGCAGACACTCATGTGTGTGATAAAGGGTTTGAAAAACCGACAAGTTGAAGATTGAGACACTTATGCAGCATAGGGGAAAATTCTTTATTCAGGAAACGTTTCGCCACTAGTGGCTTCATCATCCAATACAAAGAGGAAGGGCGAAAGGGAAAGAGGAGGAGAATGAGGTAATCAGTCCCTCAAACCTGGAGTCGAAGTGTTCAGTCCATCAATCTTTTTAGAATGTACAGCATAGGGCGTAGACGTGGGCTTATATACTGTAGTGAGGTGACGTAAAGCAGGTGGAGGCGGGGTCATAGGGTACCATCCACTAGTCGAAGTAGGTCTTCGTCCAAAGGTTGAACAAGTGTTGAAGAATTCTTTGTAACAAGACCCATGATGCGGGAGTGTCTAAACAGTTGTGATGAATGGTTTGAAAAACCGACAATGAAGCCACTGTGTGGCGAAACGTATCCTGAATAAAGATTCCCATATGCTGCATAAGTGTCTCAAGCAGACACTCATAGAAGCTTTAGACCCTAGCATCAATTTCCAGTTTTTTTAACCCAGAATTACTGGTAAGTTTTAAACAGTATCTCCCCCTCATACCTCCCCAATACACACGAACACACTTTGTACACACATACAAAACACAGCTTTTAAGGCAGCATTGTAAGTAGGTGGGGTCAAGTCCCAGGAGAGTGGCGGTCAGGTCACAGAAGTTGCGCCCAGTCAAGGACCACTGACACACCACCCCACACACAACAAAATGAAGCCAAACTACAAGAAAGGGGATTTACACATGAATGAGGAACTTCCTGAACGGGGTTCGTGGGACAGAGAACTGGCAGGGAAGCCAGTTAGTGAGATGATGGAATATGTAGCAACAAAATGCAAGGAGGCTGAGGAGAGGTTTGTACCCAAGGTAACAGGAATAATGAAAACCCAGGATGAGCCCATGGTTTACTAAAAGGGTTTGCGGGGAGGCAAAAACCAAGTTGTGCTAGGGGAAAGGAAGAAATATAGAAGGCAAAGGACACAGGAGAATAAGGAGAGCAGTCGTAGAGCCAGAAAACGAATATGCACAGTAAGGGAAGGGGGCCCAACGACAATATGAAAAAGACCAGAGCAGCGAAAGCCAAATCTGACCCGAAACTGTTGTACAGCCACATCAGGAGGAAAACAACAGTCAAGGACCAGTAATCGGCTAAGGAAGGGAAAGAGGAGAGACAACAAGAAATGACCGTGAAGTATGTGAGGAACTCAACAAGAGATTCAAAGAAGTGTTCACAGAGGAGACAGAAGGAGCTCCAGAAAGACGGAGAGGTGGGGCACACCACCATGAGCTGGACACAGTGCACAAAACCGAGGAAGAAGTGAAGAGGCTTCTGAGTGAGCTGATACCTCAAAGGCAATGGGGCCAGAAAAACCATCCCCAATGGGTATTGAGAGAGGGAGCAGAGGCGCTATATGTACCCCTAACATCAATATTCAATACATCTATTCAAAGTTTATTCTCTATAAAGGATTACAATGCTGAGTTTACAGAAATTTGGTTTATTGTGTGGTTTACATGTAGTAAAATTATGATTACAGAGTGTACCACTAGAACGCTTAGCAATGGCTAGGCATTTCGGGCAAACTTAGTTTTATTCTTAATTGTAAAATATTACAAATTATGGGGAAAATTTGGTATATGGCTAAGTGACAAAAATACTATTTTTGTGAGTTTAGCAATGTAAATGGTTTTGTTTTGCACAGTACATAGTTTCAGTATTGGAGTATCACAGGATTCATTATTTTAAGATTGAGATTAATATTTCTGTTTATGGTCAAATGAGTCAGTGAGTGTAAGTGTGAACCACCAGGTGGTATTGTGTAGTTAGTTGACAGGGTGTATCAGGAGATAGATTTTCTAATGGTAGTTTTGAAGGTGATGAATGTGTCTGCAGTTCTAGAGTTCTCAGGTGGGGTATTCCAGATTTTAGGGCCTTTGACATACATTGAATTTTTGTAAAGGTTTAGTCGGACACGGGGAATGTCGTAGAGATGTTTGTGTCTGGTGTTATGCCTGTGGGTTCTGTCACAACTATCAAGAAAGCGTTTTAGGTCAAGGTTGATATTAGAGTTTAAGGCCCTGTAGATGTAGATTGCACAGTAGTAAGTGTGGATGTACTGAACAGGGAGTAAGTTTAGGTCTATGAAGAGTGGGGGGGGGGTGTTGCCGGGGATGGGATTTAGTGATTTATTCTTACTGCAGCTTTTAGTTGGGTTTTTAAATGGCTTTAGGCGTGTTGCTGCAGTTGATCCCCAAGCACAAAAAGCATAGGTGAGGTATGGATATAATAAGTGAGTGGTATAGTGTGAGAAGGGCATTTTGCGGCTCGTAATATCGTATCTTGGAGAGGATCCCAACCGTTTTGGATACTTTTTTGGTTATATGCTGGATATGGGTGCTGAAATTCAGGTTGTTGTCAAGGTATAAGCCTAGGAATTTGCCCCCATTATTTCTGGTAATTAGAGTGTTGTCAATCTTAATTTTAATTTGTGCATCTCCTGCTCTGCTACCAAACATTAATATAGTAGGTTTTGTCAGTGTTAAGCTTAAGTTTATTGGCTGTCATCCAAGTCGATATTTGATCAGCTCCTGAGGCATGGAAGACAGCAAATGTAGCCCCAATCTTTAAAAAAGGAGACAGACATGAAGCATTTAAACTACAGACCAGTGTCACTGACATGTATAGTATGCAAAATCATGGAGAAGATTATCAGGAGAAGAGTGGGGGAACACCTAGAAAGGAACGATCTCATCAACAGCAGCCAACATGGTTTCAGGGACGGAAATCCTGTGTCACAAAAACCTGCGGAGTTCTATGACGTGGTGACCGCAGTAAGACAAGAGAGAGAGGGGTGGGTGGATTGCATTTTCTTGGACTGCAAGAAGGCGTTTGATACAGTTCCACACAAGAGATTGGTGCAAAAACTGGAGGACCAAGCAGGGATAACAGGGAAGGCACTACAATGGATCAGGGAATACTTGTCAGGAAGACAGCAGCGAGTCATGGTATGTGGCGAGGTGTCAGAGTGGGCACCTGTGACCAGCAGGGTCCCACAGGGTCAGTCCTAGGACCAGTGCTGTTTCTGGTATTTGTGAACGACATGACGGAAGGAATAGACTCTGATGTGTCCCTGTTTTGCAGATGACGTGAAGTTGATGAGAAGAATTCACTCGATCGAAGACCAGGCAAAACTACAAAGGGATCTGGACAGGCTGCAGACCTGGTCCGGCAATTGGCTCCTGGAGTTCAATCCCACCAAGTGCAAAGTCATGAAGATTGGGGAAGGGCAAAGAAGACCGCAGACGGAGTACAGTCTAGGGGGGGCAGAGACTTACAAATCTCACTCAAGGAAAAAGATCTTGGGGTGAGTATAAACACCAGGCACATCTCCTGAAGCGCACATCAACCAAATAACTGCTGCAGCATATGGGCGCCTAGCAAACCTCAGAACAGCATTCCGACATCTTAATAAATAATCATTCAGGACCCTGTACACCGTGTACGTTAGGCCCATATTGGAGTATGCGGTATCAGTTTGGAACCCACACCTATGCAAGCACGTAAAGAAATTAGAGAAATTGCAAAGGTTTGCAACAAGACTAGTCCAGAGTTAAGAGGTAATGTCCTATGAGGAGAGGTTAAGGGAAATCAACCCGACGACACTGGAGGACAGGAGAGATAGGGGGGACATGATAACGACATACAAAATACTGAGAGGAATTGACAAGGTGGACAAAGACAGGATGTTCCAGAGATTGGACACAGTAACAAGGGGACACAGTTGGAAGCTGAAGACACAGATGAATCACAGGGATGTTAGGAAGTATTTCTTCAGCCACAGAGTAGTCAGTAAGTGGAATAGTTTGGGAAGCGATGTAGTGGAGGCAGGATCCATACATAGCTTTAAGCAGAGGTATGATAAAGCTCACGGCTCAGGGAGAGTGACCTAGTAGCGATCAGTGAAGAGGCGGGGCCAGGAGCTCGGACTCGACCCCCGCAACCTCAACTAGGTGAGTACATCTAGGTGAGTACACACACACACCTAGTCAAGCACATCAAGAAATTAGAGAAAGTGCAAAGGTTTGCAACAAGACTAGTCCCAGAGCTACGGGTATTGTCCTATGAAGAAAGGTTGAGGGAAATCGGTCTGACGACACTGGAGGACAGGAGGGTCAGGGGAGACATGATAACGACATATAAAATACTGCGCGGAATAGACAAGGTGGACAAAGACGGGATGTTCCTGAGAAGGGGACACAGACACAAGAGGTCACAATTGGAAGTTGAAGACTCAGATGACTCAAAGGGATGTTAGGAAGTATTTCTTCAGTCATAGAGTAGTTAGGCCGTGAAATAGCCTAGAAAGTGACGTAGTGGAGGCGGGAACCATACATAGTTTTAAGGCGAGGTATGATAGAGCTCATGGGGCAGCGAGAGAGAGGACCTAGTAGCAATCAGCGAAGAGGCGGGGCCAGGAGCTGTGACTCGACCCTGCAACCACAAATAGGTGAGTACAAATAGGTGAGTACACACACACACACACACACACACACACACACACACACATGCACACACACATACACACACACACACACATACACACACATACACACACATGCACACACACACACACACACACACATACACACGCACACACACACCATACACACACACATATACACACACAGGGTCTGGTGGACGAACCCGGGAAAGAAGAACCTAGGTGGGAGGATGGGAGGTAGAGCACACAAAAATGGGAGGAAGAGTGGGGAAGGAACTAGCAGAGCTTGGCAAGAAAATGGAGGAGAGGATATTTGAAAAGAGCAGAAAAGTGGGGACTACAAGTCTTAGCAGGAGAAGATAAAATAAAATGCTTAGTGAGAAACTAAAAAACTTGAAACAGATTAGAGAGACAAATGACAGTACAGACATGACATCAGGAACTTCTATATGAGTCACAGACAAGGGGGATAAAGGGGACCCAAAGTGAGTAGAAAAGACCCAAATGGGGGACCTAAAGCAATGAAGGAGCTAGGGACATATCGAGACTTTAACGGGACAACTTCAGGGCAGGGAACAGGTAAAAACGGGAAAACAGCCCCTGAGCATAGGGGTTGCACAAGGGTATGGATTGAAGGCAGGGAACGTTTCGAGGGAAAGGGAAACCCTAAAACACCACAGGGGAAATAAAAAGGGAGCCCAAAAGTGGGAGGGGGAGGGGAAAAGAGGTCAGTGTTTGTTTACTGGCCCCAAAAGTCAAAGGGGGAAAAACCTACGATGAAAAAAAAACCAGGGGGAAAAGAAAGCGATCGAAGGTTTTTTTTGAAAGCAATAGGAGGGGGGGGGGGAAAACAGGGACGCAAGTGACAAATTTTTGGAAAATTTTGGGGTTTTTTGTGAGTGAAAGGCAAGGGCCTTTGTCAGTGTAATTTTCAAGGCAAAATTTCGCTAAACCGGGATATGCAGGAGAAAGCACGACCTAACGGAAAAATTTTCCAGAGTACCGGAGGGGTGTCCCTCTATCAGGGCAGAAACAACAAAAAAAAGGTTTGATACTGAAAGAGAGGGCCCACAAAGACAAAAGGGAGAAACGAGATGCATTGAGGGAAGAAAAGGGCAGAATCCATTTTGGGTGGAAAGGGCAAACCCCACCTTACAGAAATAAAAAAATCTTACAGAAACACCCCAGAAGGGACTCCAACCCAGGACAACCCCAAAGAAAAAACTGAACAATCAAAAAACCAAAACCCCCCCAGTTCCCCCCTGCCCCCACCCCCCCACACCACAAACCCCCCCCTACAGGCATTCCCAGGGGCCTCTGCCCTCATTCCCCCTCAAAAAACCCCACCCACACCAAAAAAAAAAAAAACCCTCCATGGGCCCCCCCTCCAGGGTCCTGCCCCCCCAATCCCAATATTTTTTTCCCAGGACCAACGGGTATAGAAAGAAGCTAAAGGGTTTGTGGTACAGGGAATGCAGTTGAATAAAAAAAAAATACGAGGAGCGGCTTGAAAAAAATCATTGAGAAGCCCCCCAGACATCATAGCACCCACAAAAAAACGAAATTTTCTGAGACAATGACGGGTTTGCAGCCCCCCCCTTCCCATGGGATAACAGCCCCCTGGGGAAAAGGGACAGAAGGAGCAAAAGAGGGAGGAGGGTTGCACGCTCTTTAAAAAAACGAGGGGTTTTGAGGAAATGGAAGGCAGGGACGAGATAGGAAAAAGGGACTACATAGTGGGTTTAAAAATTCAGTCTGGGGAACATAAGGTAGTTTTTTTGCAGTAAAGATAACCCACCCACAAACTGCAGGGGGCCAAGGGAGGAATAGAAGAAAACAACAGAGCGATGGGTGGCACACTGACTGGGTGGACGAAGGGGTTTAAAATCGTGCAAAAGGAAAATTACTAGTTAGGGGCGATTTCAACCATAGGGAGATCGACTGGGGAAACCTGGGGCCTCACGGGGGCCCCTGACACATGGAGAGCAAAGATGATGGATGCGGTACGGGGAAAACCCCTTCATGCATCAACACGTCGGGACACTACCAGAGAGAGAGGGGGGGGAGGATGAACAGAAAGACTAATCTTGTTTTAACCCTGAGCATTCCCAAGACATTGAGGACATCACATATGAGGGGGCCCCTTGGAGCTAGCGATCACGTGGTTCTGGGGTTTTTGATTACATAGTAAGAGTTGCAATTTAGAGAGGGAAAACAAAAATTTTATTGGGAAAACCCCAAAACAATAAAAGGGGGGGACAAAACAGGTATTGGGAAACTTCCTGTGGGGGGTTTTAAAGTGGGACAAGGAAAAAGGGTTGGGAAAAGTCAAAAAACAAAAAGATGGAATATGTAAAAACATAAGGAAGGAGACAAAATAAAAGGTTTGTTCCCATGGGAAACAGAATTAGTGGAAAGACCAAAAAAAGCAAAAAACCTTGGTTTCCCCAAAAAGGTGTGTGAGGGAAAAAAACAAAGGGTGAAAAGAGGAAGGGGAAAGGAGGTACAAAAGGGAAAAAGGGACCCAGGAAAAAAAGAGATCAGTCGAAGACCCCAGAAACGGGGTATCCCACAGTTAAGGGGGGAGACCCACGACAGTATGAAAAAAGAAATATCCCCGGGGAAAGCCCAAGTTAAACCCAAAAACTGCTGTATAGGCCTTTTTAGGAAAAAAGACAACAGTCAAAGCCCAAGGTAAATCGGGCTGAGGAAAAAAGGGTTTGGGAACTCACAAAAATTTTGATCAAAAAGGTATGTGAGGGGAGCTCAAGAAGAAAAAAATTTAAGGAAGTATTCACAGGGGAGACAGGAAGGATTTCGGGGAAGACAGGACAGTGGGGATCCCCGGGCAGGAAAATACCCCAAACCAAGTGCTGGATGACTTTCACAAAAAAGCGAGGAGGAGGTAAAAGAAGCTGCAAAGTGACATTGATACCTCAAAGGCAATGGGAGGAAAAATCTCCCCTTTGGGGGGTCCTTAGAAGGAGCAGAAATGCGGGGTGTACCATTAACCACAATCTTAAAACACACCCCATGAAAACTGGGGGCAACCCCTAAGGTTTGGAAGACACAAATGTAGTTCCCATTTTTTAAAAAAGGGGACAGGAAAGGGGCACCCGAACTACAGCCCAGTTCACAAAACGTGTAAAGAATGCAGGGGCCCGGGAGAAGTTTTTTAAGGGGGGGAAAGTGGTGGAGCACCTGGAACAGAACAAAAGAAATAAAGGGCAACCAGCAGGGTTTCCAGGAAGGAAATCCTGGGGTCAAAAAACCTTCTGGGGGTTTTATGAAAAAGGAAAACAGAATTAAGACACAGAGAGAGGGGTTTGGGATTGTTTGTATTTTTCCTTTGTTTGAAAGAACCCCCTTCGACACAGTTCCTCCAAGAGATAAGTGAAAAAATAGAGGATCAGGCATGAAAAATGGGAAGGGCACTTTCAGTGGATCAGAGAAACCCGAGAGGGAGGGGAACAAAAAGGGCATGGTTTAAAGGAGTTTTTCACAGTGGGCAACCCGTGACGAGCGGGGTCCCAAAAAGGGGGTCGGGACCTACACCAGTGTATTTTTGGTTTATGTGTGAATGACCCTGAGGAAGGGATAGAAACAGAGGTGTCCCTGTTTTCAGTGATGAAAAGTTAAAAGAGGAGAATTTTAAAATCCGGGTGAGGATCAGGGGAGGGCCCTTTAAAGAGACCCGGACAAGCTGGACACGTGGGTCCCCAAAATGGGGTTCTCGGGAAATTTAAAAAACCCCCCCCAAAAAGCAAAGTTCCCTGGGAAGATCGGAAGGGGAAAAAAAAGACCACAACGAGTATAGCTGGGGGGCCCAATGACTGCAAACCTTTGCTCAAGGAGAAAGATCTTGGCTTTGGGTTAAAAAACAACCCGATAATTTTCCCGCAGGGACATGGGCGCCTGGCAAACCTGAGATTGCATTCTGTTTTCCCAAGTAAAGGGAAACCCTTTTAAGTAAATGTAAAACCGTGTTAAAAATCAGGCCCCCTATGGATATGCAGCCCCAGTTTGGAAAACCCCCACCGAGTCAAGCATGTTAAGAAATTAGAGAAAGGGCAAAGGTTTGCGACAAGGTTTTGTTCCGAGCTAAAAAGGAATTCCAATGAAGAAAGGTTTTAAAGGGAAAACGGGGCCGACGACACCGGAGGACAGGGGGTTTGGGGAATGATAACTACATTCAAAATCCTGCTGGAATAGACCCAAAATGGCAGAGACAAGATGTTCCAGAGAGGGGACACAGAAAACAAGAGGGGCATTATTGGAGTTGAGGACCCCAGATGAGTCACAGGGGGTTTTTAGGGGAAACATTTTTTTAAAACCCTAGGGTGGTCAGGAAGTGGAACATCTGGCGAGTGATGTAGTGGAGGCAGGGGAAAAAACTAGCTTTTAAAACAGGTATTAGAAAGCTCATGAAAACAGGGAGAGAGAGAACCTAGTAATGTTCAAGTGAAGAGGGAGGGCAGGGCTGAGTCTCGACCTTGCCCCCAATTTGGTGAAATATTTAGTACACAAATATACAAAACACAAAAAAAACAACGTGGTTGACAACAAATGGCTAGGTTTGGGCCCCAAGGGGGTCATTTAGAACCCGTGCAAAGCTAATGATCCCCCGGGTGACCCTTTAACCACCCAAAGGAAAAACGATTTGGGGGAACTTTTGGCAAAAAATGGGGGGCCCAAAAAACGTGGAGGGCTAAGATGAAAGGGGGTTTGTTTCTGGAAAATTTTAGGGGACCAAAAACATAAAGGTCCAAATACCAGAGAGAGGTTTAGGATGGAAACCAGTGAGATGGACCTAATATTACCTTGAGAGTGCAAATACTGAGGATATCCCCACATTTAAAGACCCCTTTTGGGGGCCAGGGGGTCAGTGGTTTTTAAAATTCAAATACGCATTTTGAGTTACAATCGAGAGGGAAGCAGGAAAAAGCCGGAGAATGAAGCCAAAAATACAATAAAGGGGGCTGGGGTGGGGGAAAGAAGAAATTCTTGAATGGGGGGGTTTAGTTGGAAAAATAAAATGGCAAAGGGAAGTCTTAAAAAGAGATATGGAATATGTGACAAACCCTTATGCAAGGGCTGAGAAGTCTGTACCCAAATGAACAGGAAAAATGAAAAAGCCAGGGGGTTTAGCCCCCCGGTTTTACTAAAGGTGCAGGAGGCCAAAACCAAGTGTTTCCCAGGGAAAGGGGAAAAAGTATAGAAGGCAAAGGACCCAAAGAATAAGGGGAGGGAGTCGTAGAGCCAGAAAAAGAATATGGGACAGGGAGGAAGGGAGGGGGCCCAAAGACAAGGGATGAAAATGAAACCCCCCAAAAAACCCAAAGCCAAATCTGACCCGAAAAAATGTTGTACAAACCCCATCATGGGAAAAAAAATAGTCAAGGCCAGGTAATCAGGCTAAAGGGAAAAAGGGAAGGGGGAGAGATCCCCAAGAAACAACCAAAAGGAAAAATAGGAAAATCAACATGAATTTAAAGGGAAATTTTTTACAGAGGAGACAGAAGGGGGTTCAGGGAAAGGGCGGAGAGGGGGGTACTCCAAACCCAAATTTTTGGAACAAAATAAAAAAAAGAGGGGGAATTTAAGAGGGCTAAACGGGCTTGTCACCTCCCCAAGGGGATGGGGGCCCGGTAAAATCCTCCCTGGGACCCGAGAGAGGGTGCGAGGCACTTTTGTGTACCCCCAACAAAAAATTTTTAACAAATCTAACGAAACAGAGAAATTACCTGAGGTATGGAAAACAGCAAATGTTGGGGCTCAATTTTTAAAAAAAGGGACAGACAAGAAGCACTAAAAATATTTTGACCCGTGTCACTGACAAGTTAGGTTAAAGCAAAGTTTATGGAAGGAAAAAAATTATCAGGAAAAAAGAGTTTCCCGGAACAAATTTGAAAAAAAAATGAGTTATCAACAACAGCCCAAAGGGTTTCAGGGACTGGGAAAAAAATGAGTCATAAACCCATGGAATTCTATGGGCAGGGGGACAGCAGTGAGACAAGAGAGAGGAGGGGTTTGGGTAGATTGCATTTTTCCCAGGACTTAAGAAGGCGTTTGACATAGTTTTTCCCCACAAGAGATTAGGCCCGGGAATTTGGGAAAACCAGGCCCCGGGTAAGGGGAAAACCAAATGGATTTTGGGGAAATTTTTTGTCAGGGGAAAACAGCCGGAATCAGGTACGGGGGAGGTATCATAGTGGGCGCCGGGACGAGTGGGGGTTTCCCCAGGGGTTAGGGCCCCGGTCTATGCTGTTTTACTGGGATTTGTGAAGACATGACCCGGGAAAGGGAAAAGTCTCCTAAAATGTTCCCCCTTTTTGAAAATGATGTTTAAATTTATGAAATTCAATCGGCGAGGCCCCGCAGAAACTTTCAAAGAGATCTGGACAGGGCCTTTCTGACCCCGGTTCCCGCAATTGGGGTCTGGGGTTTAAACCCCAAAAAAGTGGGAAAGTCAAGAAGATTTTGGGGGAAAAGGGAAGGAAGACCACAGATTACCCGACAGGGGACCAGGATTACAAACCTCACTCAAAGGGAAAAAAATCTTTTGGGCTGAGTTTTTAACACCCCGGGAAATCTTTCCCGAAACGAAAATCAACCAAAAAAACTGCTGCGCATAAAGGGGCGCCTAGCCAAACCTCCCGGGAAAAGCAAATTCCCGAATTTTTAAAAAAGGAATCATTCAGGACCCCGTTTTCACCGTGACCTTTTGGCCCATTTTTGGGGTAATGGGGGCACCAGTTTTGGGGGAACCCCAAAACCTAAACCAAGCACGTGAAAAATTAGAGAAAAAAGCAAAGGTTTGGGAACAAGGGCTAGTCCCAGAGCTAAAGGGATGTCCCCATGAGGGGAAAATGTAAGGTTTAAAAAATTAGGATTTTCTGGAAGGACAGGAGAGATAGGGGGGGGGAAAATGATAGCTACATATTTTTAAAATGGGGGGGAATTGAAAAAGGTGGACAGAGACAGAAAGTTTTCCCAAAAAATGGGGTTCAACAACCCAAGGGGGGGGCAAAAAGTTTGGAAATTGAAGACTAGGAATTTACAGGGATTTTAGGAAGGTTTTTTCTTCAGTTTTCAGTGTATTTAGTAAAATGGAAAAATGTTTTTGGAAGAAAAAGGGAGTGGGGGGCAAGGAATCCATTTCTTAGCTTTAAGCAGAGGTATGATTTTAAAACTCAGGGTTTAGGGAGAGTGTTTTTAGTAAAATCAGTGAAAAGGAGGGGCCAAGAGCTTAAAGAATTTGACCCCCCGCCCCACAAATAGGGTGGTACAATAGGTGATTACACACACCCCAACACACACAAGGTTCTCAGTGGGACAAATGTCTCGGAAAGGATGGTGGGTACTCCTCGAAGCTTGACACAAACCAAGAAGGAAGTGAGGGCTGCTAAGCGAACTTGATCCCTCAAAGGCGATGGGGCCAGAAAAACTCTCTCCTAGGTCCTGAGAGAGGGGGCAAAGGCGCAAGTGTACCAAAACAAAAATTTTAACCCAAACATCGAAACGGGGCGGTCCCGAGGCATGGAAGAACCCCATTTTGCCCAAATTAAAAAAAAAGGAGCAGGCATGAAGCTTAAACAACAAAACATGCTAGTATAGAGAGTCAGGAAAAGATCATCAGGAGAATTGATGGAACTCCTAAAAAAAGATTGAACTTTTGGGGGCAACCATCACAGATTCACAGATACTGGAGTTCTATGACAGAGTGACAGCAGTAAGACAAAAAGGGGGGGGGGGGAAGTTTGCATTTTTTTGGGACTGAAAGGTTTTAAAAACACAGTTCCACACAAGAGACTATTGAAAAAAGCTGGAGGGCCGGCAGGTATAATAGGAAGGGGCACTGCAATAATCAGAAAATAAAAATGACGGTAGGCAACAGTGAGTCTGGTATGTAACAAGGTGTTAGAGTGACCGTCTGTGATGAGCAGGTTCGACAGAGGTCAGTTTAGGAACAGTGTGTTTCTGATATATTTGAATGACATGGCAGAAGGAATGATCAGAAGTGCCTTTGAAGACGAAATGAAATTAATAAGGACAATTATTCGGTGGAGGACCCGGGAGAAAAACAATGGTATCTCACAGGCTACAGGCCTGGTTTTAGCAATGGCCCCGGAGTTCAACCCACACAAAGTGCAAAGTCATGAAGTTCAGGAAAGGGCAAAGAGACTGCAGACAGTACCCCTAGGGGCCCAAAGCCTAAAAAAAACTTTTCAAGGAAAAAAAATCTTGGGTGATTATAATCCCAAAACCCATTCCTCCTGAGGGGGGCCAAACTAAAAAACCCTTAAGAATATTTTTTTGGGACATCCGGTAAAAGGCTTTGTTCGGGACTCTGTACCCCTTTGTGCGTCGGGCCCCAATTATTAAGGTTGGGGCCGGGCCCCAGTTTCCAACCCCCCACCGGGAAAAAACATTTTTAAGAAATTAGAGAAAGTGCAAAAATTTTGGCAACGAGACTTGTTACAAAAGAAAAAGGGGCATATCTTCAGGATTAGGGTTAAAGGGGAAAATTTGGACTTTTTAAAAACTGGAGGAAAAAGGAGGGACGGTAGGATTGATAACAGCATAAAAAACCCCGGGGGGAAATCGGCAAGGGGGGACGGGAGTTTAAGGGAATGTTCCAGAGATGGGAAAAGGGGGACAAGGGGTCACAATTGGAAGTTGAAAAAAATAAGGTGGTCACAAAAGATGTTGGGGAAGTATTTTTTCCCAGTAAACATGTTGCCCAGGAAGTGAAATTGTCGGAAAAGTGAGGTGGGAGGCGGGGCCCAAAAAACATAGCTTTTAAGAATAGGTATGATAAAGCTCACAGAGCAGGCACTGAGGATAAATAGGCCCAAAGTTAAAGGGGGCGGGGGCCAGAATTAGGGACTCTACCCCTGGAACCAAAATTAGTGAGTACAACACACATCACAAATAAACCACAAAAGTTTTAATAAGTTTTTATTCTGTGGTAACAAATAAAACAATGGGTTACCAGGAACAGGACAAAAAAAACCTTTAGGGACAAAAGGGGGAAAAATTGGAAGGAAGAATGGGTAGAAAAAGCCCCCATAAAAAAAAAAAAACAAGTGGGGGAAAAGGAAATTTAAAAATGAGTTTAACAAGGGGACAATGGAGGGGGATAGTGCACAGAAAAGGGAAAATGGGGGGGTTTATTTAACCCACACCCAGAAGAGACTAAGATACAGAGCTTACAAGGGGAAAGGGAAATTTCTAAAAAGGCCAAAAAAAAACCCAAAAAAACCCGAAGGGGCCCGGGGGGCTCAAAAAACTCCCTTATATCAGCCCAAAGAGGGGGGGGGATAAAGGGGGAAACAAAGGAGTTAATCGAAATCAGAAACAAAAAGCCTGGAAAAGTTTAAGGAGCACCCCAGGAACAACTGAGGGGACTGAAGAAAACAAAAGAGGGGGGTATACACAAAGGGCCCCTGCAGGCAAAGCGGGGCCCAGGGGAAGAGTTTGAAAAATAAAAATGACGAAAAGGGGCACGGGAAAAACAACAGATAGAAAATTTAAAAGAAAAGGATGGAAAAGCTGAAAATGGGACAACTGAGGGGGAGAAATTATCTAAAGAAACCCCTGATTCCCTCTGGGGGCCTCGGATTTCCGGGGGAAAATAAACCCAAATTTTGTTGCAAAGGGAGAAAGATTAAGGGAAATTAAAGGGTAGGGGGTACCCTGGGACTAAAAGGGGGTTGAAAAGTCCACATGTGGAGGCAGTGAAAAATTTTTTTAAGCTGCAAAAAATTTGGGGAAAAAGCTGTAAAGGAAAGAGTTGTCCCCCCCCCCCCCCCCCAGAGGGGAAAAGGGATTTGAAGAGGAGAAACAGGGGGGGGAAAATTTTGGTTCCCCAGGGTCGATTTCCTTCTTTAATATATTCTGACGATAGCTTCAAGTGTTTTAAGAGGACAAGGACATTTTTGTGGAAAAATTTTTGAAGTTTGGAAAGGAGGAGGGGGAGTAAAGACTGGGGCAAAACGATGAACTGAATTTAAGAAGTGGGGGGAACGAAAGGGAAAAGGGAGGGGAACTGGAAAAAGAGTTTGGGGAGGAGACAGGAGAGGTTGCGCCCTGAGAGGGGACAGAAGGGAAAGGGAAATTGGGAGGGAACGGGGGTAAGAAATTCCCCGTACGGGGGGGGGAAAATGAATTTTCCCACATTTCAAAAAACAGACCCAGTTAGTGGGGGAAAAAAGGGGGGGTACAGGCTGAAAAGGAAAAAAATGTGCGGGTTTCCCAAAAGGTAAGGAGTGGTAAAAGGAGTTTTTTAACACTAGGTTTTTTGAATTTGGAGAAAAGAGAGGGGTTAGGGGGAAAAAGGAGGTGTTTTTAAAAGGTTTGTGGGACAAGATACTTGGAGGGGAAAAGAGAAAAAAAAGGGGGGGGAGAACAGAATGAAGTGTCGAGGTAGGGCCCCTCTGAGTCCGAAACAGAAAAAAGAATTAGAAACGGGGTTTAAACTTTTAAAGAAAAGGGAAAGGGGCCCCCTAGGTGGGGGGGGGCCTTTAGAAAATCGTGAAAAAGGGAAACCCATTTGAATCTCCCTTGGGGGAAAATAGATGAGGGGCCCTGTCATAGCTTAAGGAAAGTTTTTCCCCTTTTTTGGGGACAAAAAAATATCTCCCCTCTTTTAAGTAAACCTGGAAATTTTTTGGGTGAGTGAAAAGAGGGGGTGACCCTTCAGGGAAAATTAAGGCAAGAGGGAGGTAGATTTAACAAGGCATATTGGTATGGTCGCCCGGCACCAGATCGGGCATTGGGCCCATGGCCCTGCAATATTTTGCTGGAAACACCAAAAACGCCAGAAATTTTAGACTGTTGCGGTGTAGGGATCACCTTTTAAAAACCCCCTTGGGAAAAAGGTTTTTGTCCCACCAAATTTATACAGAGAAAGGGAAGCTCACGGCAGGGAAAAAAATTAAACTAGCTTTCATTTTTCAATGGTATCGTCTCTGCCTGCGGGAGCAAAGGGGGGCTTGGAGCTAAACTGTTCTTGGGCTGTCATCACCACATTTTCTGGGAAATTTTTTTTGGGCGTTGGTATGGGTTTTGAATGGGCAGTAATTGGAAGAAATTTTAGGGAATGATTTTTTTTTCAATAGGGTACTGGTATAAACATCGGGTGGTTTTTTTAAGGAGGGGGGGAAAACCATGAGCTTTCCCCGATTCTGGGATGTACCCCCTTTGAGAGCAGAACGGGGTGTATCTCTACCAAACATGGGGGTAGGGCACCCTGCCAAATTTCTATGGGGGGGCGGAAAGATAGGCAGTAGAAAGGGGAAATTGGTTTTTTAAGGGGTTAAAAAATTTTTGGGCCATTGGTATTTTTTAAAAAACCCCATAGGGAAAAGGGGAGGTGTCTATTGCCTTTTTCCCTTTTTAGAGGGGAGAATTGGGGGAAAGGGAAAGGGGAATGAAGTATCATCGGGTAAAGGTTTTGGGGTTTTTGGTGTGGGAACCCGAGTTTTATCGTCGTTGGGGTAGGTTTGGGCCCATCTGAAAATTACTGCCCCCTGTGAGGGAGGGGGAAGCCGGGAAACATGGTCAAAGAAATGAGGGGGTAGACACAGCAAAGGGGGGTCGGGCAGAAAACCCCGGGAAACCCGGACCTGGGGACGATATTGGGACCAGCAAGAGATACAGGGGGCAATAGAAATGTCCCAAAAAGTGGTCAAATATGAGGGGCCCCGGGTCAGGGAAAAGGGTTTTGTAGAAGGGGAAAGGGGCCCCGGGTGGAAAAAGGTTCAAGGATTTTGGGACTCTATGGTTATGTCAGGTTTTTTATTTTTTTGAAAAAAAAAGAAAAAAAAAGGGGGGGGGGGGGGGGGGAACGGAGGAATAGGCTAAGGAAGGGGGAAAGGGGGGTAAATCCCCCCTCTTTGCCCCAAAAAGATCCCGCACCACAAGTAGAGCAGATTTTGGTGGAACCCGTGCCATTTCCCTACCCTTTTATTCCCGTTTAAACCCGCAATCCCCGGGGTGGAAACCCCAGTTTTGCGAGCCCTCTCGGCGGACTTGGATTCCACAGGGGGGGGGAAACTGACAGGCAGCCTCCAGAGTTTTAAACCCCTCACCCAAAAAAACACCCCAAAACCACCCCCTAGGAGGCCGGAGGAGGAACCCCCCCCCCCCCCCCCCCCCCCAAAAAATTTCCCGGTGATCCCCAATTTTTATGGCAAACTACACCACCCGCCCAAGGGGCCTTTAATGGGAAAGGGATGGGCTTCCCCATAACCCCTTTCCCTTTCCTGGAAAATAGGTGCCTGTTGGAAAAAATCACAAAAAGGGTAAAAGAAAATAAGAAGGGGGGTTTGGGGGGGGATGGGGGAAAGGAAAGGGGGACGAGGAAAAAAGGGAAAAAAAAAGGGGGGTGAGGGGGGATTTGGGGTAAAGGGAAAGGGGGAAATGGGGGGGGGAATTAAAGGGCCCCGGGCTGAAATTTAAGGGGACCAAAAAAATCCAATTCCTTAGGGCCAAAAAGCCTCTTCACAGCGCCAATGAACCCCTCTTGAAAAGGGGTTTAATTTTACTTGTAAATATTGTACATAGAGGGTTATTTTGTTTAAGGAAATACAAATTTATTTATTCTTTTCTGTGGCCTTTTTGTTCATTCCTTTAAATTTGGGTTTTTCGTTTTCAGAAATAAAGGGAAAGCAAGCCAATCGTTTTAACCTGTGCTTTGTAATATCAATTTCCCATAAAAACTAACCCTTTCATTATACTGTAAATGGGTTTTTTAAAAACCCCCAGGTGGGGAAGTTGGGCCCGCAACCTTGTTGTAAAAGGGACCAATAGTGGAGCAATTAAAAAAACAACACAAAAAAATATGATTTGTATTTCCGTTTACCAAATAAGAAAAATAAGTTTTAAAAGTATGTAAATAAAAGTAAGAGAAAAAAAAGTTAAAAATATGGTGATCCAGCCCGACTAAAAGCAAGACCAGGGAATGCCCTTTTAGTGGCCCCGGGGCACGAAACCAAGTCTGCCAACACTCGTGTCCCCAAATTAACCCCTTTGGGCCCCGTTTTTTTTAGCAGGCCCTTTTTCTGTGATTGGCGGGGTGAAAATGAGGTATTTTATATAACGAACAGGGCCCCCACGTTTATTAAAAATTAACCCCCTGGTTTCCCCTGGACAGGGGGGCAGCCTTATAATTGGGGAAGTTTTTGACCCTACCCCCTTTTAAAGTGTTTTAACCCTATTCATACCATGCCACCCGAAGGGAAAAAATGTATTTTTTGGGGTTCTGCCCTAAATATTTCTTTGGGGATAATGAGGGGATTTCAGGTATGAAAGTGTATCAAAATGTTAATAAGGGCATTTATTTATGGGAAATTATCTGTTCATGGTTAGGTGTTATTTTTGTGTTTTTCATAACCATACCGTTAGTGCCTGGTATGAAGGGGCTGCTCTAGAAATATGGGAAAAAAAAAAAAATTAGATTGAATGTTAGAAAATTTATTGGGTGTTGGCCTATCACCTACAGTGTGCTTTTAGAGCGCACTTGTCTGCAATCCCAAAAATACAATACCTTAACTAAGGTCAAAAGAAACTCTCTTTTAGTTTATTGTTAAAATAAGAGGAACATTCCTGTTTGTATAAATATACATGTTTAGAGTGCGTACGAATACCCAGAGTTATTCATTCATTTTTTAAAAAAATTAAAATGCGGCATCCTAAGAAAAAAATTTTTATTTCAGGTTAAACACTGAGATTATTATGGTCCTTTGGTACTTACGCCCCTTTCCCGGTTCCCCGCACCTTCCTTGGCTTGCATCTTTCCCGGTACTTGTATCCTCCCTAGATGAGGATCGCCCGGTTGCTTGCTACTTTCGCAAGACTGCTCCGATTTCAACGTCAAAGGTGTGATCAGAGTGGCGTCTCCAAACTTCCCCAATAAGTTAAGAGTTTTTATTTTGATTTTGACGCAGTCTCTTGGAATGAATATAAATGTCTTGTTGGTGGGGCCTCTGTTAGCTATTATTGCATTTGGGTACAGTGGTGCCTTGCTAACCTTCCTATGTTTTAGAATTCCTAGGTGGGAAAGGGAAACCTTTTTTGTGCTAGCTGGCCCAGTGGCTAACGCGCGGTCTAGGTTTTGAGACTCTCTGACCGGGGTTCAAACCCCCCCCCGTGGAATGGGTTTTTTTGCAATGTGTCATTACGATTTCGTGAGCAGGGAGGGCCAACGGCAACTTTTAGGGAAATAATTTAAAAAACAGGGATATTGACTCAGAAAAAAAATAATGAACCCCGAAATTTCAATGTAACTCTAGTGCTCAAAAAAGGGGGGAAGGAGAAAAAAAGTATTTTATTTGGGAAAAATATCAAAATGTTTCCATACGAAATGAACGGAAAACTGAAAGTTGTCGATTTACATAAAAAGAAGAGAAGGAACAGAATTATCCTTTAAAAATTTGTTTTGGCATTGGGTTTAAATATTACGAAAATATAACTTTTTAACTGTGCCTAAAATAAGGTTCGGATTAGTGTTGAAGGCTGTGGGTGCAGTGGGTCAATTTTTTTTTAAAAAAAAAAAAAGCTTTAAATTTTTTTTAATGATAATTTATAATGCAAAATTTGAAATTTAAAATTGCCAATTACTAACACTGTTAAAAATTTAATTTTTCATTTTTCCCGAGATAAAAAAGAATCTTCATGGTTTTTCTTCAGATGGAGGTGCTGATGTTTATTTTCTTACTGTATTGAAGAAAGTGTTAAAATTAAAAATACTGACATTGTATAACTCTGAACGTTTCTTTTTACTGTCTTTATACTTGTTTAATTTAGGAAAATGGTTTTTTATTGGTCTGTGTAGGTACAAATTTAGCGAAATTTTGTTTCCCACAACCAGCTATACTTATAATATTTATTTATTTTTTTTATTAACACATCGTGCTTCCCCAAGTCAAGGTGACCCAAAAAGAAGAAACACTTTTTATCATCATTCACCCATTGCATCTTACAGAGGAGTGTACACAACAGCGGGGGAAAAAACAAAATTTACCACCCCTCTTCAGAGTGCAGGCATTATTCTTACCCCCAGGACTCAGTTGACCTGCGGTTTCCTTAATCCCTTCATAAATGTTTCTTTGATCCATTCCCAAAGCACGTCAAATCATAAAAAACATTTATTTTATTGGTCCTGTTCATATGCGCACCACGCTTGGGAAGTCCCAAAATTTTCCCCACAAAACCTCCTTTTTTCCCCAGTCCCAATTTTCCCCAGGCCCCTCCCCCACCAGACTCTTTCCCCTTCGGTTATTTTCTCTCCTTGTCATATATTTTGTTCCATCTATCTAAATGTCCCCAACCCCCACAAAAAACCCCCTTCCTCAGCCCCTGGATAATTTTTTTTAGTAACCAGCACCTCCTCCCATTTTTTCCCAAATTACAAATTCCCCTGCATTTTTTCACACCACACATTGCTCTCAAACATAACTATCCAATGCCCCAGCCTTTCCTTGTTGCAAAATTCACCCCCAAAAGTTTCACACCCATACAAGAGGGGTTGTAAAACTTCTCCCATCTTCCCCTTCTTTTCTTCCTGGATAATGTTCTTTGCCCCCCAAGACTCCCCAGTGCATCACTCACTTTTTTTTAAACGTCTTTTTATATTTTCGTATATGTATTACGTATATGGTGCCGAATAGGCAGAACTGCGATCTTGGTTTAAAAAGCAACGCTCATCTTGATATAGGAAAAGCGAAATTTGCATATGCAATAATTTCGCCAAAATCATTTTGAACCTAAGAAAAAAATATATTTCACTGTGTTTGTTTGTTTAAATTATTGTAAAAAAATTAAAAATTTTTTATTGGGTTAAGCTAAAATAAAAATTGTTCTTGTTTAATAAGGTTAGGAAGTTTTTTTAGATTTTTTTGGAGCAAATTTTAAAATTTTTCATTAACTCAATGAAAAAAAATTTTATATTTTAAAAGTAAGAGAAAAATTTTAGAAAAGACTTTAAATTTAAAAGAGTTTTGCTAATTGACCCGTTTTACATATTCGGCACACATATATATTTTATATACAATTTTTATGTTTGTTCGGGGGAATAGGGGCGGCAAGTGAAGGGCAAAACCGTGCAGATGGGGTTTTGGGTCGGTCATTTGCCAAAGTGGAGTTGCGAACCACCAACAGTTAAAACCCCTGCATGAGGGGCTTCACTGCCAGGAGGCGGGCTCTATCCCTTCCCTGAACCCCAATCTGAAGCATTGTTTAGGCTATATTTTCCCCTATGGACCATCCCGTGCGATTGTTTGTAGTTGTTGGGGGGAGGGTTGGTTTCAGGCCCTTTAGATTATCCCAGATCATGGCTCGTAAAATGAACTTTTGGTCCTGGACTCCAATATTACCTTAAGATGTTAAAGGGGGGAATGGGCTGCTCAAACTCCTGAATCAAAATGGGACAGAAAAGCAGGTTGCGCAGTCTGTTTTAAATTGTGGACACAATGCCTTTTGTTGATGGAAGTGTAGTTTGGGTTTTTCCCACTGCCCGTCTTTGAGTAAGGGTTTTAAGTATTTTCGAAAAAATCCCCTCAAGATACTGTCATATTCGTGCAGAAAGGGTTATTATTGAAGGTGCACTCTTGGAAAATATGTCCCCCGGGAAGCTAAAGACTTTGGAAAGGTACAAGCTCGTGGGTGTCCGGATTGCCTATTCGTTGTTCCATTCTCCTTTACTCTTCCCCAAATTTTTTTTCCCGAGAATTGTGTCAATGCATGTTCCAGAGGTGCTCCTGCAAAACACTATTTGTGGGGGCTGAGCTGTCCAGTTGGGTTTTGATCTCACGATTTTCACTTTTTGATTGTGGATGATTTCACATTTGGGGTGATTCGGATGGACCCATTTCCTGTCCTGTGTCTTACCTGTGTAAGATTGTAGGAGGGGGCCCCTTTGTACTGCTAGGTGCCATATCTAGGAAGCAGATGTTTAGCTCACTGGTCAGTTGCTGTGATTTCCCTAATGCCATACAGAAGAGAAATGGTTTTCAAGAGGATGTCCTTGTTGGACACCCTCCGATGTTGTTTTTTGTCTCCAAACAGAAGCATTGATTCCTTTTCTATACCCCGTTGCAACAAAAGGGGGAAAAGACCAGGGAAATGTCTTGACGTGCTAATACCTCGTCTCTTTTCAGGAGATTGAATGCATTTTGAAAACTAATTTTCCCCTGATTGTCCCAGGCGGTTGTTGTATCGCCTTGTTGATAACCCCCTGCTTCACTTCCTTGAGAGACCCCAAAGCCAAATAGTTTGGGGGGAAGCATCATGGTGCCTGGCACGAATACTTCGGCAGCAGGTTTGGTTTCGAGGAGGCGTAAAAAGTGTTGCCTA
>NW_026491147.1:0-10906 GCF_026875155.1 Cherax quadricarinatus
TGTCCTTTCGGTACCTTATGTATCACTGGTCCTTAGTACACTATGTATCATGGTCCCCTCAGTTTCATTATGTAACACTGGTCCTTCCCGTACTTATGTATCACTGGTCCCCTCAGTATTTTTTATCACGGCCTTCAAATTTTGTATGTTTATGGCCTTGTAATATGTATCACTGGTCCTTCAGTACCTAGTATCATGGGCCTCTCAGTACCCTTTTTTACATGGTCCTTCGTAATATGTATCATTTCCTCTCTGTAAACTTTATCCTGGTCTTCAGTACACTATTATCCTGGGCTCCAGTACACTATGTCATGGTCCTCTAGTACACTTGTTCATTTTGGTCCTCTCAGTACATATTATGACTGGCCCCCTCAGACCATTGTATCACTGGTCCTCTCAGTACCTTATGTATCACTGATCCTTCAGTAAACCCAGTACATGGTCCTCTCTACACTATGATCACTGGTCCCTTTTAGTACATTGGGGTTTATGGTCCCCTCAGTGCATATGTATCATGGGCCCCTTTAGTACACTAGTACATGGGCCTCTCATCACATGTACATGGTCCTCTCAGTAAAATAGATCATTGGGGCCCCCAGTACATATGTTCCTGGCCCTTCAGACCCCCCCTATGTTTTATGGCCTTCAGTACCCTTTTGTATCACTGGTCCTTCAGTAATATGTATCCCCCCCCCCCCCCCCCTGGTCGTCAGTACCTTGTATCTGGCCTTCATCACTATATATCAGGTCCTCTCAGTACACTATGTATCATGGTCCTCTCAAATACACTTGTATCACTGGTCCTCTCAGTACCTTATTATCACTGGTCCTCTCAGAACACTATGTATCACTGGGCCTCTCAGTACACTATTTTATCTCTGGTCCTCTCAGTACCTTATGTATCACTGGTCCTCTCAGTACACTATGTATCCCCTGGTCCTCTCAGTACCTTATGTATCACTGGTCCTCTCAGTACACTATGTACACTGGTCCTCTCAGTACACTATGTATCATGATCCTCCTGTAAAACTATGTGTCACTGGTCCTCTCAGTAAACTATTGTATCACTGATCCTCTCAGTACATATTGTATCATTTGGGCCTCTCTGTAACTATGTATCACTGGTTTCTTCAGTACACTATGTATCACTGGTCCTCTCAGACACTATGTATCACTTGTCCTCTCAGTACATTATGTTTTCACTGGTTTTCAGTAAAAAATGTAACATGGGGCCTCTCAGTACACTATGTATCACTGGTTCCCCTCGGTACCTTATGATCACTGGTCCTTCAGTACACTATGTATCAAATGGTCCTCTCAGTACATTATGTATCACTGGTCCTCTCAGTACATTATGTATCACTGGTCCTCTCAGTACCTTATGTATCACTGGTCCTCTCAGTATAGTATGTATCACTGGTCCTCTCAGTACACTATGTATCACTGGTCCTCTCAGTACACTATGTATCACTGGTCCTCTCAGTACCTTATTTATCACTGGTCCTCTCAGTACACTATGTATCATTCCTCCTCTCTGTACACTATGTATCACTGGTCCTCTCAGTACACTATGTATCACTGGTCCTCTCAGTACACTATGTACACTGGGCCTTCAGTACACATGTATCATTGGTCCTCTCAGTCACTATGTATGACTGGCCTCTCAGTACCCCTATGTATCACTGGTCCTCTCAGTACCTTATGTATCACTGATCCTCTCAGTACACTATGTATCACTGGTCCTCTCAGTACACTATGTATCCATTGTCCTCTCAGTACACTGTGTATCACTGGTCCTTCTAGTGACACTATGTTCATGGTCCTCTCAGTACACTATGTATCACTGGTCCTCTCAGTAACTATGTACACTGTCCTCTCAGTACACTATGTATCATTGGTCCTCTCAGTAAACTATGTATCATGGCCCCCTCAGTACACTATGTATCATGTTCCTCTCAGTACCTTATGTATCACTGGTCCTCTCAGTACACTATGTATCACTGTCCTGTCAGTACATATGTATCACTGGTCCTCTCAGTACCCATATATCACTGGTCCTCCAGTACACTATGTATCCCCTTGTCCTCTCAGTACACTATGTATCACTGGTCCCCTCAGTACCTTATGTATCATGGGCCTTCAGAACACTATGTATCACTGGTCCTCTCAGTACACTAGTGTATCACTGGTCCTCTCAGTACACTTATGTATCACTGGGTCCTCCTCAGTAACACTATGTATCACTGGTCCTCTCAGTACCTTTTGTATCATGGTCCTCTCAGTACACTATGTACACTGGTCCTCTCGTCACTATGTATCATTGGTCCCCTCAGTACACTATGTATCACTGGCCCTTCAGTAAAACTATGTATCACTGGTCCTCTCAGTACCTTTTGTATCACTGGTCTCTCAGTACACTATGTATCACTGGTCCTCCTCGTACCATATGTATCACTGGGTTTTCTCAGTACACTTGTATCATTGGTCCTTCAGTACACTATGTTCAAATGTCCTCTCAGTACACTATGATCACTGGGACTTCAGGGAAATATGTATCACTGGGTCTTTCAGTAACTATGTATCAGGGGTCCTCTCAGTTACAATAGTATCACTGGTCTCTCAGTACACATGTATCACTGGTCCCTTCAGTACACTATGTATCTTTGGTCCTCTCAGTTACACATGTATCACTGGTCTTCAGTACACTAGTACCAATGGTCCTTAGTACATATGTTCAGGTCCTCTCAGTACCCCTATGTATCATTGGTCTCTCAGTACACTATGTATCACTGGTCATCAGTAACTATGTATCACTGACCTCTAGTACACTAGTATCACTGGTCCTCTCAGTACATATTGTATCACTGTCCTTCAGTACCATAGTATCACTGGTCCTCTCATACCCTTATTTATCAATGGTCCTCTCAGTACACTATGTATCAGGTCCTCTCAGTACAATATGTATCATTGGTCCTTCGTTTTATGTGTCAATGGGCCTCTCAGTACACTATGTATCATGATCCTCTCTGTAAACTATGTGTCACTGGTCTTCAGTAAACTATGTATCATGACCTTCGTACATAAGTTATCATTGGGCCTCTCTGTTTAAAAACTATGTTCCATGGGGGCTTCAGTACAAAATGTAATCAGGTCCTCTCAGTACACTTGTATCACTTGTCTTTCATACATTAGTATTCACTGGTTTCTCAGTCATTATGTAAACATTGGTCCTCTCGTTACACATGTATCATGGTCCTCTGGGACCTTATGTTCACTGGGTCCTCTGATACACTATGTATCATGGTCCTCTCGTACCCTTATGATCACTGGCCTTCAGTACTTATGTATCATGGTTCTCCAAGTACTTAAGTATCAGTCCTGTTCAGTATAGTATGCATTCACTGGTCCTCTCCGTACACTATTATCACTGGTCCTTCTCAGTACTCTATGTATCACTGGTTTCCTTTAAGTACCTTATTTACACTGTCTCTCAGTACCTTGTATCATTGGTCCTTCTGTACAATGTACTGGTCCCCTCGTCACTATTATCACTGGTCCTTCGTACATAGTACACTGGTCCTCTCAGTACACTATGTTCATTGGTTCTCAGTAACTATGTATAATGGCCCTCTCAGTACACTTGTTCCTGGTCCCCTCAGTCCTTATGTATCATGATCCCTCAGTCATATGTTCTGGTTCTCAGTACACTATGTTCCCTGGTCCTCTCAGTACACTATGTATCACTGGTCCTCTCAGTGCATATGTATCAGGTCCCCTCAGTACATATGTTCATGGTCCTTCGTACACTATGTAATGGTCCCCCTCATACCTATGTTTTATTTGGGCCTCTCAGTACACTATGTAAACATGGCCCTTCGTAACTATGTACACGGTCCCCTTTAGTAAAACCCTTTTGTATCATGGGTTTTTCCCGTAACTATGTTTCATTGGTCCTCCAGTAACATGTATCACTGGGGCCCTTTAGTTCATTGTATCATGGTCCCCTTTGTCAATTGTATCCTCGCCCTAGTCACTTATATCCTGGTCTCTCACTACATATGTATCATGGTCCTTCAGTACACTTGTATCATGGTCCCCTCAGTACCCTTTGTATCATGGTCCTCTCAGATATTTAACTGGGTTTTCAGTAACTATGTATCATGGTCCTCTCGTACCTTTTGTTGACTGGTCCTCTCAGTAATATTATCTGGTCCTCTCAGTACCCTTTTGTATCATGGTCCTCTCGTACACTATGTAATGGGCCTTCAGTAAATATGTATATTGGTCCCCTCAGTAAAATTGTTCATGGCCCTTCAGTCCTATGTACATGGTCCTTCAGTACCTTTGTTCATGGTCCTCTCAGTACACTATGTATCATGGTCCTTCAGTACCTTGACACGGGGCCTCTCAGTACCTATGTATCACTGGGCCTTAGTACCCTTTTTTCACTGGTCCTTCAGTAATTGTATCACTGGTCCTCTCATACATATGTATCATGGTCCTTCGTACACATGTTCACTTGTCCTCTCCGAACTATGTATCATGGGCCTTCAACCTATGTACACTGGTCTCTAGTCACTAGTATCACTGGTCTCTCAGTACATAAGTATCATTGGTCCCCTTTGTAACTATGATTGGTCCTTCAGTACACTTTTATCAGGTCCTCTCAGTACACTATGTATCATGGTCCTTCAGTAACTATGTATCATGGTCCTCTCAGTAACTAGTTCATTGGGCCTTCATACTTATGATCACTGGTCCTTCAGTACCTTGTATAGGTCCTTCAGTCCTATGTATAATGGTCCTTCAGTACCTAGTTCATGGGGCCCTCGTACATATGTAAAACTGGTCCTCCCGTACACTATGTATCCCCGGTCCTTCGTACATATGTTCCCTGGGGCCTTCGTACACTTGTTAAAAGGTCCTCTCAGACATATGTATCACTGGCCTCTAGTACATTGTATCACTGGCCCCCTTTGACATATTTTTCACGGTCCCTCAGTACTTTTTTATCATGGCCCTCTCGTACACTATGTTCTCTGGTCCTTAGTACATAGTTCATTGGTCCTTCGTACACTATGTATCACTGGTTTCCCCTTTTACATATGTATCACTGGGCCTTCAGTACACTTTTGTTCACGGTCCTTCGTACGTATGTTTCCTTTGGCCCTAGTAACTATGTATCCTGGTCCCCGTAACTATGTTCATTGGCCCTCTCAGTACACTATGTTCATGGCCCTCAGTACATATGTATCACTGGTCCTCTCAGTACACTATGTTCATGGTCCTTCAGACTCTATGTTCACGGTCTTCAGTACCTATGTTCACTGGTCCCCCCAGTTAAATATGTATCATGGTCCCGTACACTTGTTCACTGGGCCCCCTAGTTTTCCTATGTATACTGGTCCCCTTTAGTACCTATGTATCATGGCTCTCAGTCCTTTGTTCACTGGTCCTTCATACCCATGTTCATGGTCCTCTTACCCTAGTATCAATGGTCCTTAGTAACATGTATCACTGGTCCTTAGATTATGTATCATGGTCCTTTAGTACATTGTTTACTGGTCCTCTCAGAAATATGTATCATGGCCCTTCGTATCTGTGGGAGTTGACCGGGATTTGGTAGAATACTCAGTAGGCTGGTATTACGTATAAATTTCAGCAAAGGGGGGGTGGCCCTTACAGCCGTACCTATCTCTTGTCCCCTCGTAACACGAGGGGTGGCCGCCCACAGTACCCTATGTGAGGGGTTTTGAATAATGCCGGTAGCGCAATATGAGTTGACGTGACCGGCAGAGGGTTGGTGTGAGTCAATGGACAGTGGTTACTGGGAATGGTTATACTCTGAGAGCTGGCGACGTAAAAATAGTGTCCCGAATTAAAAACTAATACAAACTGAGATGGAGGTTACGGCTTGGGCTGATTTTATCAATGCAAGTACAAACAATTAAACATTATAACATAAAAAGTAGAACATTGGATGGAAAGCTTCGTAACTGAAACTGTAATGCAATACAGGTATAAAATAGCAAACTTGAAACTCAAAAAAATGAACATCGAAAATAACGTTGAGGTTTAAAAAAAAAAAAAAAAAAAAAAAAAACCCTTTACAGTATTGGTTTAGGAAGGAAATTTTAAAAAAGAAAAAAGGGTTTGGGGGAAAAGGGGGTTGGTTTTAAACTAGTGAACTGGGGAAGCGGGGGGGGGAAACAAAAAAAAAAAAAATTCTTTTTAATCGATAAAAGGGTATTAAAAAATCTTAAAAGGGTTTTTTCATTTTTCCAATCTAAAAGGGTAAAATTTACTATGCAAATGGGTGAATCTCTTGGGGGGGTTTTCAAACTCTGTAGCATTGGGAAATTGCTTTTTTGAGGCAAATCTGAATTGGAAGTTACAAATAGATACATGAGATTTCTCAAGACCCTGTCGTGTACGTATGGAAAAACGACATTCATGATAGATCGTCATACTGAGTAATCAAGGAAGAGAGTACAAGGAATCAGGAGGATTGTCAGAGATCTGTTCACATTAGTCTGGGTTGGAACATCATTAATCAACACATACTAACTTCAAATGATCTAAATGGCGATTCTTTATACTGACCAATATACTACTCTCTCTACCTTTTACTTATCCTCCAGTGAAAAAGTTCAACAACTCGATATGATCAATAAACTTTTTGATAAGAGCTTTGGCAATGCAGACTTTTTTGTTAAAGTTAATCAGCATAACTCCTCGAACCTAACTTGATTTTGGATGGCATTGGCGCGAGTGTTGCACTCTTGGAAATTCAGCTGTTGATTTAAGAAGTGATTTCACGGAATTTCTTCTAAAAACACTTTGAAGCTAAGCTGTACGAGTTTCTATGAAATCATCAGGGATGTAATTTGGATTTGGAATAGAATATAACAACTCATAAGGCAAACGTATATCTACAACCAAACATGCAAAATTTGGAGTTACACCATATAGAAACATTGTATGCCTAAATTATAGCACACAGCACTCAGGAAATAACATCATACCCAAGTTTCACTGTTTGGGATGATAGTGTCTCTCAAGACATCAAGTACTTTCTTATTGTTCGTTCCGCTAACCATTGCTGCAGGATGATGAGTAACAATGGTGGATTAGAGATCTTGTACAACGGTGCACAAATATACAAGAATCTCATTACAGAATCACCTCCATTAACTGTTACTAGGACATAGGGGGTTATGCCTGCAGATAAAGCGTTCTTAAACGCATTAGAGGCTACTGTCCTCTGGGCAGTCTTATCTGCAATATGAACTAACACACAAAATCCTGGTGAAAAGTCTACCATAACACACAGATGTTTGTTACCATGGAGGAACATTGAAATTAGTTTAACAAATCTAGCGCAACTCTGTCCCAAGTTCGCTAGTAGTGATACACATGGATAGTGATTAGGAACCATTAGTAACATTGCCTTTATGTTGCAATGCCAGACACTACGATTATCTTATCAAAAATACCTCAGAAATATCAGTATGCCATACGAGCCAAAAAGTATATTCAATCTGGCTTGTTTTACTGAACTGATCCATACCAGAGTGTGCACCACCATGTACAAAAACAAAATCGAGAACTAGCTGTAAGGCAACATCACTAGTGACTGTGGAATTACTAACTGGTAACTCATCTGCTAGGAGTACCCAACTCGGCTGTTTTTTTACTTTTATATCGATACAGTAATTCTTGGTTCATGACAAAGTCACTGATGGGTGCGGAAGGCTTCACATCATGAATAAGATCTCCTGGAGCAGGAATCGAATCACACCAGACCACATGGGATTCTGTTCGTTGAGGCATTCTTTACGATCTTCAGCACTAAATGAGGGACTGCAGCTACTATACAACAACGCGATAAGGCATCGCGACTCCCTTTGACTTGCCAATTGAAATTGCTCAAAGGTGTTGATTGAAACTCTTGGTAGTCAAAGGTCCATCTAGCAACCTTCCAGTAGGTTGTTTTGTTCTTGCATAAAGGTATCAGTGAGCATGGTCTGTCCAAGACATGAAAAGAGTACTGATAAATAATGCTCGGAAGTGCTTTAAAGACCAATACTAATTGCTAAAGCTTCTTGCTCAGTTACCTGTATAATTTTATACGTTTCAGTCCTCTCAGTACACAGATCACCTGGTCCTCTCTAGAAACAACACTATGTATCACTGGTCCACTCTGTACACTAAGGTATCACTGGTCCTCTCCTACACTATGTATCACTGTCTCTCTGTACACTATGTATCACTCTGTCCTCTCAGTACACTATGTATCACTGGTCCTCCTCTGTAACACTATGTATCACTGGTTCCCACATCAGTACATCTATGAATCACTGTCCTCTCAGTACACTATTTATCAACTCTGGTCCTCTCAGTACAACTTGTATCCACTGGTCCTCATCAGTACACTATGTAATACACTGGTCACCTCCAGTACTCTAAGTATCACTGGGTCCTCTCAGTACAACAATATCACTGGTCCCACTCATACACTAAGTATCCAAAATATCACCTGGTCCCCCCCCCCCCCCCTCTCCCCAGTACACTGTAACACTGGTCCTCTCCAATGTACACAGTATCACTGGTCCTCTCATACACTATGTATCACCTGTCCTCTCAGTAACACTATTATCACTGGTCCTCACCAGTACACTGAATCACTGGTCCTTCATCATTAAACTATGTAACACTGGACCCTCTCAGAAAACACCAATGTATCACTGACCCTTCAGGTACACTTGCTGTGTGGAGAAACAAACAAGCGTTTCACTCACTCGGTACCGATAGCAAAGTGAAAGTAAACATTATCTTTCGTATTAATTAAGATTCCACAAAACCAGGATAGGAGTAACAACTGCATATTCATTAAATAAAACCCCATAGAAATAAAAACTTACGAGCGACAGAGATCCGAAGAAGGCCACATGACACCCAATATGAAGATTCCCAGTGCCACAACTTACACAGGTGGCGATGAGGCAGGAATATGCGGCGTTGGGCAGTCTGCCTCCATCTGTACAAGCAATGCAGCACAAACAACCTAACAACCACTTCAAACATACAAACCAATAATGCACGTATGTAAAAGCTTTCCCCTCATAGTTCCTAATTGTGGCTCTTGGCATGATCTCGCCCTGCAGGCGTTATGTAGAATAGTGTCCTCTCCTCCCTCGCTGATTCCTCACACAGAATACACATGTATTTGCGGGCAGGTGGCGAGCCGATCAAATATGGTCTGTATGTTCTAATTGTCCCAACTCCTAGAGAGCCACACAGCAGCAGGGTTTTCTGGGTGACAGATAACCTTTATTGATTAGCATCCGGCAATCCCAGTAATCCAACAAAACCACCCTGATGGGGGTCACAAACTATTCCTGGAAGAATGGTAAACTCTTGGCATGTAATGCACCTGTGTGTTCACTCAGGCTCATACCATTAACCAGCACAATGGTAAGCACCAGAGAGGTGCTGCAGATCACAGGCAAGAATACAGATGCAGAAAATATGGAGAGTTGCTCCATCAGTACTAGTTTGTTCCAGCATGATCACTGGATCATGTGGTAAACTTGCAAAAGGTTCTCTCTAACAATGCCTTCCAGGTTCATCATCACTTGTAACCCAAAGGCTGCGACATTCTTCATCCAGCATCTTAGTGTCGTTTTGCAGAGAGGTAATGCCTGCACCATTCTCGACTTTCCCCCACCTTCTGGAAATATATAATATATATATATATATATATATATATATATATATATATAAAATATATATATATATATATATATAATATATATATATATATATATATATATAATAGCGGTACAAAGGAATCCATCTTAGGTGATCTTACACAAGTGATGACACGGAGACAGGAAATGGGTCTCATCCTGAATCCATCCAAATGTAAAATCATTCCAGTCAGCCAACAAGTGATAAATGCATTGAGATGAAAACTACTAGGAGCATCAGTCATTGCTCCTACAAATAGTGTCTTGCTTGGAGGACCTCTGGGAAGCGATGCCATTGACACAATCCTCAGGAAGAAATTGGAATAACAGAGGAGAATGGAACAACGAATAGGCAGTCTTGACACCCACGATGCCTTGTACCTTCTCACAAAGTGCTTGAGTCTGCCCAGGTTGACATATTTCCTAAGATGTGCAACTTCATATGATAACCCTATACTGCATGAATATAACAGTATCCTGAGGCAGATTTTTACGAAAGTACTTAACCTTACTCTAGAAGATGGGCAGTGGAACCAAGCTACACTTCCAGTCAGACTATGAGGCATTGCTGTCCGCAACTCATCACAGATTGCACTAACTGCTTTTCTGTCCTCATTTCATTGCATCCAGAAGCTTGTAGCAGCGATTCTCCCTGAACACTTAGGACAATATTGGAGTCCAGGACCAAAAGTTCATTGACGGAGCCATGATCTGGGATAATCTAACGGGCTCTGAAACCAGACCTGCTTCCACCAACAACTACAAACAGTCGCACTAGGATGGCCCGATAGTGGAGAAAAGAACCTCAACAATGCTTCAGAGTGTGTCAGGGAAGGATAGAGCCCGCCTCCTGGCAATGAGAGCTCTTCATGCAGGGGACTTTCTGTTGGCTGTTCCCAGCTCCAGCCTAGGCACACGCCTCGACCCACAGACCATCCGCATTGGTGTTGCCCTTCGACTTGCCACCCCTATTCTCGCCGAACACAGGTGTATTTGTGGCAGTGAAGCAGCAGACCGATTCGGGTACCATAGTCTTGTGTGCCGTAAATCCGAGGGAAAGATTGCAAGACAATGAGGAGGTTAATAACATTATCAAGAGGGGCCTCGCAAACAGCCGATGCCCAGCAGTAAGGGGGCCACCCCAATCAGATTTG
>NW_026491157.1:0-20000 GCF_026875155.1 Cherax quadricarinatus
CCACTTGAAAAAACATTACCTACAATGCCTAATATGAAACTACAAATACATCTTCTAAGCATTTACCTTAGCAGGTACTACACTTGCATATATGATAAGCGACTGTCACACTCAGACATTTGGGATATACAAATCCAATGATGCACTTTGCAAGGATTTTTTTTTTTTTATTTAAAAGACATACATAGTACAGGTTAGTGCAGGTAGCAGGTTGGTAGACAGCAACCACCCAGGGAAGTACTACCGTCCTGCCAGATGACTGTGAAACAAAAACCTGTAACTGTTTTGCATGATGGTAGGATTGCTGGTTTTCTTTTTCTGTCTCATAAACACGCTAGATAACAGGGATATCTTGCTACTCATACTTACACTTTGGTCACACTTCACAGACACGCACATGCATATATATATATATACATACATCTAGGTTTTTCTCCTTTTTCTAAATAGCTTTTGTTCTTTTTTTTTTATTTCTTCTATTGTCCATGGGGAAGTGGAAAAGAATCTTTCCTCCGTAAGCCATGCGTGTCGTATGAGGCGACTAAAATGCCGGGAGCAATGGGCTAGTAACCCCTTCTCCTGTATACATTTACTAAAAAAGAGAAGAAGAAAAACTTTATAAAACTGGGTTGTTTAAATGTGCGTGGATGTAGTGCGGATGACAAGAAACAGATGATTGCTGATGTTATGAATGAAAAGAAGTTGGATGTCCTGGCTCTAAGCGAAACAAAGCTGAAGGGGGTAGGAGAGTTTCAGTGGGGGGAAATAAATGGGATTAAATCTGGAGTATCTGAGAGAGTTAGAGCAAAGGAAGGGGTAGCAGTAATGTTAAATGATCAGTTATGGAAGGAGAAAAGAGAATATGAATGTGTAAATTCGAGAATTATGTGGATTAAAGTAAAGGTTGGATGCGAGAAGTGGGTCATAATAAGCGTGTATGCACCTGGAGAAGAGAGGAATGCAGAGGAGAGAGAGAGATTTTGGGAGATGTTAAGTGAATGTATAGGAGCCTTTGAACCAAGTGAGAGAGTAATTGTGGTAGGGGACCTGAATGCTAAAGTAGGAGAAACTTTTAGAGAGGGTGTGGTAGGTAAGTTTGGGGTGCCAGGTGTAAATGATAATGGGAGCCCTTTGATTGAACTTTGTATAGAAAGGGGTTTAGTTATAGGTAATACATATTTTTAAAAAAAAGAGGATAAATAATATACACGATATGATGTAGGGCGAAATGACAGTAGTTTGTTGGATTATGTATTGGTAGATAAAAGACTGTTGAGTAGACTTCAGGATGTACATGTTTATAGAGGGGCCACAGATATACAGATCACTTTCTAGTTGTAGCTACACTGAGAGTAAAAGGTAGATGGGATACAAGAGAATAGAAGCATCAGGGAAGAGAGAGGTGAAGGTTTATAAACTAAAAGAGGAGGCATTTAGGGTAAGATATAAACAGCTATTGGAGGATAGATGGGCTAATGAGAGCATAGGCAATGGGGTCGAAGAGGAATGGGGTAGGTTTAAAATGTAGTGTTAGAGTGTTCAGCAGAAGTTTGTGGTTACAGGAAAGTGGGTGCGGGAGGGAAGAGGAGCGATTGGGGGAATGATGATGTAAAGAGAGTAGTAAGGGAGAAAAAGTTAGCATATGAGAAGTTTTTACAAAGTAGAAGTGATGCAAGGGGGAAGAGTATATGGAGAAAAAGAGAGAGGTTAAGAGAGTGGTGAAGCAATGTAAAAAGAGAGCAAATGAGAGAGTGGGTGAGATGTTATCAATAAATTTTGTTGAAAATAAGAAAAGTTTTGAGTGAGATTAACAAGTTAAGGAAGCCTAGAGAACAAATGGATTTGTCAGTTAAAAATAGGAGAGGAGAGTTATTAAATGGAGAGTTAGAGGTATTGGGAAGATGGAGGGAATATTTTGAGGAATTGTTAAATGTTGATGAAGATAGGGAAGCTGTGATTTCGTGTATAGGGCAAGGAGGAATAACATCTTGTAGGAGTGAGGAGAGCCAGTTGTGAGTGTGGGGGGAAATTCGTGAGGCAGTAGGTAAAATGAAAGGGGTAAGGCAGCCGGGATTGATGGATAAAGATAGAAATGTTAAAAGCAGGTGGGATATAGTTTTGGAGTGGTTGGTGCAATTATTTAATAAATGTATGGAAGAGGTAAGGTACCTAGGGATTGGCAGAGAGCATGCATAGTTCCTTTGTATAAAGGCAAAGGGGATAAAAGAGAGTGCAAAAATTATAGGGGGATAAGTCTGTTGAGTGTACATGGTAAAGTGTATGGGAGAGTTATAATTGAAAGAATTAAGAGTAAGACGGAGAATAGGATAGCAGATGAACAAGGAGGCTTTAGGAAAGGTAGGGGGTGTGTGGACCAGGTGTTTACAGTGAAACATATAAGTGAACAGTATTTAGATAAGGCTAAAGAGGTCTTTGTGGCATTTATGGATTTGGAAAGGCGTATGACAGGGTGGATAGGGGGGCAATGTGGCAGATGTTGCAAGTGTATGGTGTAGGAGGTAGGTTACTGAAAGCAGTGAAGAGTTTTTACGAGGATGGTGAGGCTCAAGTTAGAGTATGTAGGAAAGAGGGAAATTTTTTCCCAGTAAAAGTAGGCCTTAGACAAGGATGTGTGATGTCACCGTGGTTGTTTAATATATTTATAGATGTGGTTGTAAGAGAAGTAAATGCGAGGGTCTTGGCAAGAGGCGTGGAGTTAAAAGATAAAGAATCACACACAAAGTGGGAGTTGTCACAGCTGCTCTTTGCTGATGACACTGTGCTCTTGGAGATTCTGAAGAGAAGCTGCAGAGATTGGTGGATGAATTTGTAGGGTGTGCAAAAGAAGAAAATTAAAGGTGAATACAGGAAAGAGTAAGGTTATGAGGATAACAAAAAGATTAGTGATGAAAGATTGAATATCAGATTGGAGGGAGAGAGTATGGAGGAGGTGAACGTATTCAGATATTTGGGAGTGGACGTGTCAGCGGATGGGTCTATGAAAGATGAGGTGAATCATAGAATTGATGAGGGAAAAAGAGTGAGTGGTGCACTAGGAGTCTGTGGAGACAAAGAACTTTGTCCTTGAGGCAAAGAGGGGAATGTATGAGAGTATAGTTTTACCAACGCTCTTATATGGGTGTGAAGCATAGTGATGAATGTTGCAGCGAGGAGAAGGCTGGAGGCATGGAGATGTCATGTCTGAGGGCAATGTGTGGTGTGAATATAATGCAGAGAATCGTAGTTTGGAAGTTAGGAGGAGGTGCGGGATTACCAAAACTGTTGTCCAGAGGCTGAGGAAGGGTTGTTGAGGTGGTTCGGACATGTAGAGAGAATGGAGCGAAACAGAATGACTTCAAGAGTGTATCAGTCTGTAGTGGAAGGAAGGCGGGGTAGGGGTCGGCCTAGGAAGGGTTGAGGGAGGGGGTAAAGGAGGTTTGTGTGCGAGGGCTTGGACTTCCAGCAGGCATGCGTGAGCGTGTTTGATAGGAGTGAATGGAGACAAATGGTTTTTAATACTTGACGTCTGTTGGAGTGTGAGCAAAGTAACATTTATGAAGGGATTCAGGGAAACCGGCAGGCCGGACTTGAGTCCTGGAGATGGGAAGTACAGTGCCTGCACTCTGAAGGAGGGGTGTTAATGTTGCAGTTTAAAAACTGTAGTGTAAAGCACCCTTCTGGCAAGACAGTGTGGAGTGAATAGGTGAAAGTTTTTTTTTTTTCGGGCCACCCTGCCTTGGGGGGAATCGCCAGTGTGATAATAATAATATAACTGTACATAAAAAAAACAAAAATTTACAATGTGAAAACGGAAAAAAATTTCTGATAGTACATGTATTTCCAAATTTAACATCTGAAAGACAAATCTGTACAGAAAACAATGACCACTCCAATCCTTGAAGTAAGACATTATGTCTGAAACAAAACTAACCAATGACTCCTTGGCAATGCATCTCATTCCTGATTGTACTCCTGCCCGGAATGAAACCCCTTTAACTTTCTGAAAACACCCCCCCCCCCCTTCTTGCGTGTAAACCCACTTACACTAAAAATTTTTTATATGTAACTGTAATTGTATAAAACTTTTCATTTTTCCATATTGAACAACATGATACTTAGTACACTCAATGTTTTAAATAAAATAAAAAATTTTAAATTTCTACATGATTCAGTAAAACGTAAATTACAAAACCCCAAAACATATCACCTTCTCCAGAAGGTATAAATATATAATATTTACATACACTTTACAACACAACCATGAAACAAAAAAACCTAATCCTGTGTCATCCACAATTACCTAAATAAATATCAATTCAAGGGAACCAAACCCAAATGGGCTCTATAGAGCCCCCCTGAAAAAAAAATATGTATTAAGAAAACGGGAAAGTCAAGCTTTCAAAAATTTTTCGCCCAATCTTTAAAAACCCACTACTAAATGTAAGTCGTAGCACAAAACTTAACAGTGCATGCCCTTTCCCCCACGTCGATAAATACAAAGCCTTCCTCCCACTCGCAATACTTCGTGTATATATATATTTGCTTTCCCACATGCACCCATTTTTTTATTTCATTACACACATCCCAAATATATAATTTCCATCACATTACACCTGTCGGCCTTTGTAAATTTGCATAATTAAAAATTTAAATTTGAAAAAAGTATCGTTCACAAAACACAACCCGCTCATCACCATCAAAGGCCTTATTCTCATACTAAAATTCTTTCTCTTCCACACAAACCCCCTTTCACACTGTCCTTATGGGGGAAGCACCCGCCGCACCCCTTACTTTCACGTAAATCCCATAAATCCCCAACCGAAAACTCCGATAGCCCCATAAAAGCATCTCCCAACCCCCCTCCAAAAATTCCCTTTACGACCTTGTTCTGTAAATGTCCACAACCCCCTTTATCCTCTCATCCACGCCCACCTCCCCATCCCCCATGAGAAATATATAAAATCCGTGAAAAAAAAATACGCCATGCATTCTCCACCTTTTACTCCCCCCCACCATATCCAAATTTAAAAGCCGCAACACCTCAATCCTCCCCCCCCCACTACCTGAACACCTTTCCTAACAACCCCAGCACTTCTATACTCACAAAAATAACCGCATGCAAAAGTCCCATGTTTCCCACACGCTCTCATTCCCCTCCCCCCCCCTTATCTCCTATTGAATAGGACAACCCCCAAGGGCAAAATCCCATGTAAAAATCAAAACTTTACCTCCCGAACACCGGTTTTCACTAATTTTTTTTTAGACGCTCCATATTTCTTCCACGCTACATAGGTAGCCCCTTAAACAGCGCCACCACGACCACCTTCCACTCCTTCGAGGCCCCGAAATTTTAACACACGAGGGATCCCTCATGCTTTAAATAACCTCAACATGGCCTACCAACTTTTAAAACCCCTACCCCCCACCACCTTGCATATCCTTACTACCGCACAATCCACCTCCCCTCCCGCACCCCTCCCTTATATAACTTCGTTTTAGTACACCTCATCATCCTTTTTTCCAGAGGTAAAACCCCCCGCCCCCTCACTGCCGGAAGTGTTAAAAAACCGCTCACTTAACCATTCGCAACCCCTCCCCAAAAACCCAAAAACCCCCCAGTTGTAAACGTTCACCTCACGTCTCATCAGCGTGTACATGACAACGCATCCATATTTTGCTGACAATAGCACTTCGTCACTATTACTTTTTTGATGCAGCGTTATTGCGCCCCCCCTCAAACCCCCAAAGTTTTTTCAATACCCATCCACTACCACCGAATTCACCTCTTGACCCACCCGTGTTTTTTCTCACAAAAATTTATCCCACATATCATTAGTTATCCACCCCTTTCCCACCCCCCCCCTACCCCCATCCCCATTTGTACTATCCCTTAATTAAAACTTAGTCTTCTAACTTTAAATTTTTTCAACCTGAAGCCTCCCCAAACACATCCACCACCTTACCCGCCCTAAAAAAAATCCCCATTACCTCTCACCAAAACATCGTGTCATCCACATAACCTACGAACCACCCCCCCCCCTCCCCCCCCGGTCAGTACCCTCCCCACCTCCCAACACACCCCGAATGGCCCTAAAAAGGGATCCTGTATACACCAAACAATATTTGTATAGTGGGCAGCCTTGCGCAGCCCCCCGCCCATCTTTTTTTTAACCCCTACCCTCCCATTAGCCGCACCCTCATCGACGCCCCCTGATAAAATAATTTTGCCCAAATATTATTTTTTCCCCAAAACCTTGCCAACGCATAAACCCCATAACCCTTCCTTTCACACTACATAACACCCCAATCTAACCCCAAATCACCTCCATCCCCCAAACTCCCCCATTTCTCATAAATCTCGAATCATGCCATGCCCTTCATACATCGCCCTTCCTGGCCCCCCTTTTTGCCCCCTATCAATTACCTTCCCCTTTATTACCCTCTTGTTTCGCCCCCAATATTCTCGCAACAACTTAAATCTCCACACATAACGAAAGTGGCCCGATAATCCATTACTGTTACTGCTCCCCTTTGGGTCCCAAACACCACAACGGCCGTCCTTTGCGCTCCCCATTACCTCAGCCGCCTTAATATGTTAAACACTTACTAAAAAAACCCCAAACCCCCCAAATTTTCTTTACGTAGAAATCTTTTGGGCAGCCCGTCTATCCCCGGCGCTTTCCCAAGCTCACTCCTGACAACGCCTGCCAAATCTCCACTCCGTAATCGGGGCCCCCCTAAGTCACCCATCTTGACCATCAAGCTCACACTGCACATTCTCTCCCATTTCCCTCAATCACCTCACGGAACCCAGCTTTGCGATAGACCCTTTAAACCAACGTCTACATATCCACTCATACCCTCTGTCGTTACCAATGCTTGACCCCTCTTACCCTTCCATCCCCCATTACGTTTAAAACCCCCCATCCCATCTCACTCTCCTCTTTCTCTGGCCTCTTAACATGCAACCGACGACCGCCCCCCCCCTACACTTCTTCCAATCCTCCCATAATTCAAACACCACAAAACGGGGGGGGGGGGATTTTGAAAAACCCTAAAACTCTCTTTTAAAACCCCCAATGTCCTGCACTGGGTAGCTTCTCCTCCTCTTGCATAACAGTACGCAGCTCCCTTCAAGATATCTTTGAAACCCCCTACTTTAACCGATTTTTCCCCTCCCCCCACAAAATAATATTTTTCGATACACTTTTAGCCACCGAATCCCACCAATTTACCAGTTCACAAACCCCCGGCGCCCCACCCCCAACCGACCCAAAATGCGCAAACTACGACACCCCCACCCCCCGCAAAACCCCATTTTCCCAAAACCGACCCCTTCGCAATCCCCCCCCCAAACTGGCCCCATTACCCTCTTTTATCCCCCCCCGCGTCCACCACACGCACCCTCAAACTTTTGGGGGGCACATACAATCGACCATCTTCCGCAAATCCACACAACAAAAGTATTTTCTAAAACCCCACCCCTTCCAACGTCCTAACCCACCCCCTTTAAAAAAACCCCCCCCAAAATCCCAAACAAACCCGCCCCCTGGTTCCACACCAACGCCATCACACAATTCCAAACACCACCCAAAAACAGCTACACCCGCAAAGCACCAAATAAATATTAAGACTTTCCTTCACAAATTATTCTTAATATGCACATCTCCCTCTGCGGACCCTACACACACACCAAACTCATCGTCCCTACCCCAAACCACCCCCTCTACACGAAAACACCCTCCCCTCCCCACCCCCACAAATGCCGCACTACAACGGGGATTTCCCTTACCCGGATGGCAAACCCCCCTTTTAACCTCATCGATGCTCCACATACACATTATACCCATTTCCTTCAAATCATAACCCGGTCTTGTTTTGTTCCTGCACAACACCACGTCAACACTATTTCCACCAAATATTCCTAAACATACACACTTCTCTCGATCTCAATCCCTTAATTTCAATGTCAGCACTTGAAGCTACAAGTGTTTTCCTTTTTGACCCTGGACGTCTTCCACCCGATCATTTCTGACACTCGGTCCCTCTCCCCCCCTTGCCCCCAAAATTTTTTGGGGGTTGGGTTTTGGTTTGGGGGTTTTTTTTGTGGGGGGTTAATTAAATGATACGAAACCCCCGGGCCCCTTGGAATTTTTCTATAACCCTTGAAAAAAAACGGATAAAAAAAATTTTTTAAGGGAAGATAGATTTTTAAACCCCCTCCAAAAACCCCCAAAAAAAAAAAATTAAACCCTTTCCATCCTTTAAACCCTGGGCTAAAAGTCCCCTTCCACTCACACCTGCATCATTTCTTAAAACCACTCACAATAATTCCCCCCCCCCGCACAAAATTTCCCAACCTCCCTCTCTCACCTCCTACCCAGGACCCCCACAATCAATAACAAACCCACTCCCACACTTGCCCCATTTCCCCCCCCCCCACACAACCCAACATAACCCACTAAAATCCCTTCCCCCCTTTCACAAACACCACAAATTTTCAACTACAAAAACATAATAAATAAACTCTCTCACTGAATCCCCCCCCCTTCCCGAGCCCCCTGGATGGCCCAAAGGGCCCCTTCCCCAACATTCCAAAAGTACTGACCATATTTTGCCCATCGCAAGACGGGTTTTAGAAACATCCGCCCGAAAAGGCACATTTCTAAATTTTTTCCCCATGTAATGGCGAGAAACGCTTAAGTCGCACGTCACACGGGCTTAAATGCAAAGAACCTCCTGGACTTGTCTACCACCGCCCCATACACACTTCCAAATTAAACTTGCAAAGATCCCACGTGCCATTTAGCGCTACCCATATTCTCCTCTCAGCAATACCATATTTTCTTTATGATTGCAGGTAGTATCAGGGCCATAGAAAATTTCCCGTCACAGCCCCACGGATAAACCAACACAAACGTGTTTTCTCCTGGCTTGCCTGGCCCCTGCTGGAAAATAAACTGCCACTAAACAACGCCCGGGGGACAGCAGCCAGTCCTCACTACTCAAAAAGGGTTATGACGAAACAGGCAGCTCGCCAAAACAGCAGAGGGGGGCCGGCACAACCGCACTCCCCCCCGTGGTCAGCAGCGAAATTTGGGAAAACCAATGAGCACTTTGTAAGGATTATATGGCTAATACACCTACCTGTCACCCATTTTCCCGGGGCCCGACATACCGCCCCAACACAATGTAATACTTGCCATACAAAAAAGAATATTCCCATTTGACAATCATGTATTACTTACACTCACAAAGCCTGCATATATGTCAATGTTTTATTTCATCTTGTAGTGAACTGGTCCTGTGGGGAGCAGCAGCAGGTAATACTGCACCCCCCCTTTGGGGCCCTTACAGCAAAAAAACATTTGGGTTGTCATGGCGCCAACACCCTGGTGGTGATTCTCCCTCCTCTATCTATATATATATATATTATATTAGTGATGCAGATTACATGGTGAGTTTTTAAAAATTGCCTGTAGTTTTAAAATTTTCCTTTACATAGCAAGACATCACCACCCTGAGAATCATTATTAATGTAAGTCATAAATTTTTTTCTGCCAGAAGTATATTTAAATTTTTTTATTTCAATAAACCCCAGAGTAACCTGGGGTTTTTCTTCACAACAAACATTAATTTTATAAAATAAAAACACATTAACTTTAAAACAAAGATATTTGTAAGCCTTGAACTATTCCCCCCTCACACTTTTCCTTCAACCATCCTAATTCATGCTACTTCACATTTTTCTTACCCAATCACCCCACACACCACTGGGGGGGAGCGAGCCCATTGTATCCCTTAACCTACAGATTCCTAAGTCACGCAGTTGAAATTTTCCCGTAAAATCTCCGTAAACTCCGTTTCCACCCCCTTCCATATACTTCCTTACTGCGACATTTAGTTCTATAAAAAGTAGCGTTAACACTTTAATCCTTTCAACCCCCACACCTACTTCTCTCATGCCCATGAAGTGTACACAAAACAGTCACTATATATGCCACCGTATTTTAACCTGCGTACCCACCCATTAAATGTCCAAACTTAACACTCTCAACCCCTGCAACCCCCCCCCCCTCCCATAAAACGAATAACCCCCCCCTAACCATTCCCCTGACCCTCCCTATGCTTTCACAAAAATACACTACATAAAAAATGGATTCCAAATCCCCCACACGCTTGACATTCCCCTCTTTTCCTGAGTTTTGCGATTGTATAAGACAGTCCCTGACGGCAAAATCCCGTGTAAAATCTATACATTACCTCGCGTACCCCCGGCATGATGCGCAACTTCCGGAGACGTTCCATATGTCCCGCCAGGCATACACGGGTATGCTCCTTCCACGGCCGCTACCTCCAACCCCCCCCCCCCCACTCTCTCGATGACACGCAGCTTAATTCTATTTGGATTTCTCGCCACCATCAAAATTTTCGCAGCTTTCGCCTCCCCTACTCTTAATTTCCCTTTTCCCAGCTTCCACCGCTTTATTTTCTCATACACTTTCTAAATGCTTCTCCCATTTTCCCCCACCCTTTTCGTAGAAAACTCCGTTTCACATAAATACTCATAATTCTTCGTTCCAGCGGTATGACCCCCCAGCCCACCATGGCCAATCGGCAGAGTGTTTAAACCCCTCTGCTTAACCATTCACACCCTGATCCCCAAATAAACGAAATACCCCACTCAACAATTTCTTAACCTCTCGTCTCAATAATGGATACATTGCCACCACATGCCAATAATTTACTATATAAAAGCACGTTTGTCACGATTACCCATTGGTGCAACGTGGATGTGCAGACCTCAAACTTCCAATTCTTTTAAACACTATCTACAATCCGCACTGAGTTCACCTCACGTGCCATCATTGGCTCACGACATACACAATCCCGCTTTATTTTAAGTTGGTCACCACATCCCACCTACCCCTCATACTCCCATTCTTTGATCCCAATTTCTGACCGCCATGACTTAGTCTTCTTAGCATTAATTCTCATTCCAGTTGCTTCACCAAAAATATATATGATTCCCTCCACCTGCAATAAATCAACATCATCTCCTACCAAGACTGTAGTATCATCAAAAACCCAAAATACCCGTCCACCCATCTCTCTCATAACCCCCAAACCCCCCAAAAAACTAGCCCGCACCACCCTATAAAAGGATCCTGAAAACACGCAAACAATAATTGTGATAGGGACACCCTTGCCTTAAGCCCCTGCCCATCTGAACCGGGAAAACACCTAACCGACCATTGACCTGTACACCGCGCAATTGCCCCCTTATATAGGTCTGAGCCCAAGTGAGATATTCATCCCCAAAACCCTCCCAACGCATGAACTGCCATAATGCACTTCTTTCAACGCTATCATAGGCAGTGGCCCAATCTAAAACGAAGATCCCCCCCCCTCCCACCAACTGTCTCCTTTCTATGAATCCTCGAATCATCCATGCCCATCGAACCCTGGACCTGCCTGGTATCCCATATTGTCCCCTATCTAAACTTTTTCTAGTACCTTTTCAGTCTATTCCCCAGTAACCTCGCAAACAACTTATAATCTCCACACATAAGCGAAATGGCCCTATAGCCCCATATCGTTGATGGATTCCCTTTTGGCACCAAACCACCACTGCCGTCCATTCCCAATTCTTCCATAACCCCGTCAGTCTTTAAGATGTTAAATAACCAAACTAGAAACCCCTTTATCACACCCCAATTCATCACATAGAAATCATTTGGCATCCCATCAATACCAGGAGTTTTTACCTAAGCTCGCCCCTGCTAGAGCCTGCCATATCTCACACTCTGTAATAGGCCCTTCCAATGCTTCTCTATCTTGCATACTAAGCCGACACTGCATATTGTTACCGAATTCCCGTATTGGGCCATTTTTTGCTTATCCCAACGCTAGACATGAAATTACCTAAACCAAGCATCTATATACCCGCTCATGGCCCTCCGTCGTCACCAACACTTGACCTTCAAGAAAACCCTTCTCTCCCTTTGTGCATTGTTAAACCCCATCACTCCGTGGCTGCCCTCCTCTGCTGCTGGCCCCTTTAAATGCACAAGCCGAAGGCCGTTTCCCCGTAGAGAACCTCCTCCAAACCTCCAGCCACACGTGCACCATCAAATCGATCATTAGCAAACCCTTTATACGTGCTTTAAAATCCTCTATTTCATCCACGGGGTATCTCGCACCATCACCCACATAACAATGGCATAACTGTTCTTCAAAATACCCCTGAAGCCCATACAACAGTTGTTTTTACTTTCCCGCCCCAACCGAACAAAAATAAAACCTGAATACGTTTCTTGCCACCACATCCCACCACCTAACCAATTCACCATCTCCAGGAGCCCCCGCTATCAAACCCTCCCAAAAAGACTCAAAAGATTTTCTATTTCCCTCCCCTTTTAACAATTTAACATTAAATTTCCAATAACTATGACCCCTCTTAGGTAAACCTTCCCACCCTGCATCCACGAGAACCCCCCTATGATCGAAAACACCACATCTAAAGATTTCGCACAATTAACTACGATGTTGTGCGCACGTATACCCTATCAAGTCGCGCTGCATATCCTCGACGTACAAAGGTATGCTCAAACCTCTCCCCCCCCCACCACATCCATTAATCCCACCCCCCGACATTAAATCTCCCAATACCCCTGGAAAAGTACCCCACTTCCCCCGAGGCTCTACATCCTACTAACCGGATCACACAATTCCAATCCCGCCTACAATAGCTACTTCAGGAGTGACCTCAAATAATAAATTAACACCTCTTTCACATAGGTAGCTTTTACATGCCCATCATTCTCGGCTGGACCATACACACACACAAATGCCACCTTTAATCACCCGTCCCCATAGTCCTTCTACCCTTATTATCCTCCCTTTCCCCCCTTCAATACGTCTCACAAAAAATGGGGTAGTCTCCCTGATCATGAAAGGCTAACGCCACCTTTCAACCCAATTGCATTCTCTATGTACAACTTAAATCCATCCATCCGCAATTCACTACCACATTTATGATTGTGTTTCCTGTACGAACACAACGTCCACATTATTACGCACCAATAAATCACGTAACCATGCACGCTTTTATACAGTTCGCAAACCATTAATATTTATTGTGAGGCACTTAAAAAACGACAATGGGGGGTTTTCCTTTTCGACACTGAATGTTTTTTTACTGATTTTTTGTTTCCATTTTCCCTTGCCCCCCTTTTGAAGCACTCCTGATCAACCCCTGAGCTTGGGTGCACAGGACCCTCTCTGTGCCACATCCGCCCATGACTTCTTCCCTGTCTTTGGGCTGGCGTTAACACATCATCCGAATCTGAAAGTGTAACAAGCGCTTTCGCGTTACAACCTTCCACCTGCCTTTCGTCGTCGCAGTACAATCCTGGTGGATTTCCACCTCCACCGTTTGTTCAGGGAAGGCTGAGGGGGCGACCAATTCCAGCTGCACGCGTAGTCCACGCCCGCAGTGGGAGCCTGTCCCAAGTCTAGGGATGATGCGTTCACAAACTCATGCTGGGCCTCCGTAAACAATTCGTCTAACACAGAGAACAATGGATTTCTCCACATCAATGGGCCCGCTCTTCTCGCGAGGGCCCATCCCACCTCTGGGTCCGCCTCCGAAGGAGGCGACACCTCGGGAGTGTAGCACACACCTTGTCCATGGACCTCTCAACCTCTTCGCTCCAAGACAATCCTGAGGGTTTCCAGGGGCTTCAGGCACATCTTGCCTTACACCTTCCTCCCCTAGATCCCTGCTCTGTTGTACAACCCTGGCACCCCGTCTTCTTTTACACTGCACCGCCAAATGATGTAGGCTCCACACAACCTACAAAGTGCGGTGTTGCCCTGCATAAGTCACAAATACCTGAGTCCTGAAGTCTTTTCAAGATCACATATGAAGGGATTGGATGTCTTAATGTCATTTTTACCGAAAAAATTCCCTCAGTATTCCTTCATATGGGCCTCAACCACCCTCCTGCTGTAGCCATGTGTATGGTGCCGTAATTACCCAGGGCGGCACGTATGTCAGTCACATCAGCCTCATAGGGTACGTTTCTTACTTTTACCCATGTATAATGGCGGGATACATCGTGTAGCTTCACAGACACCGCCTGGTTAACCACTAGATTAACCTCCTGATACTTGTCAACGACCGTCTCGTAAACTTGAGTCGAGCAAAACTTTACGAAGATTCTTGTCACACCATTCATCGCTACACCACACAAATCCTCGTTGGCGATACCATAGGTGTCTCGGATTATCGCTGGCAATAATATCGCCTTTGATGGTCCAAGTACTGCCCCACGAGTTAATTCCAAACACAGTGTTGACGCGGCGTCTGCCTGCCTGCGCCATGTTGAGAAAATGGAACTGCCACCGAACAGCTATAGAGGGCAGCAGTGTATAACACGTCCTCTCTCCTCAATGGCTGAGAGAGGAATGATTCAAAATTTTTGCAAAAACAATTCGTTGTTAGTTTTAGTAAGACAATTTGCTATAACATTTGTGGAGGCTATTACGAATGTTAATGTAAATTTCAGTATTACTGTCGCCGGATATACAGTAAACTGAAGACTGAAAGAATGTATAGTATCTTTGTGTGGTCGCTACTAGGTCCCTCTATCCCTGCTCCATGAGCTTTGTCATATCTCTTCTTAAAGCTATGTATGCATTCTGCATCCACTACATCGCTCTCCAGATTGTTCCACTTTCTGACAACTCTATGGCTGAAGAAATACTTTCTAACGTCTCCGTGACTCATCTGAGTTTTCAGCTTTCAGTTGTGTCCCCTTGTTGCTGTGTCCCATCTTTGAAACAGCCTGTCCCTATTCACCCTGTCAATACCTTTCATATGTCGTTATCATGCACCTCCCCCCCCCCATTTCTCTTGTCCTCTAGTGTCGTCAGTTTGATTTCCCTTAGCCTTTCCTAATAGGACATACCCCTTAGCTCCGGGACTAGCCTAATTTCTTGACGTGCCAACTTTAATGAACTCGGCAGCCTGCTGTTAGTGAAAATGAAATTATCCCATTTTCGCATTTATTTCCTCTCTGCTTTACAAAAGTCAAAAAAAATTCTAGTATCATATTACTAGTCAGGATGAAAATAAATTATGCTATCAAAGTCATATTACATGGTTCTCAATAAAACTATATTAAACCCAAAAAAATCACGGGCCTGATAACTGTATTCAAATTTTTTGTAATGGAATAAAACGGGGGACATTAGGAATTTAAAACTTGCTTCTTCCCCTATCATTAAAAATATTTATCATACCAAAAATCAAAAAGGGAAAATTTGAATCCTTTTTACAAAGAGGGAGATTTAGCCCTTAGCTTCGAATTTCAGCCCAAATGAACATAACCCAATGTGGGAAAGCCGTTGGAAATAAACACAAATAGCATTTCCCGAAGCGCCCTTGAAGATTAATTTGATCAACAAATCTCGCATTTTTTTAAGAATATAAGAACATAAAAAGAAGGAACACTCAACGGGCCCCTACTGACCCACCGGAGCAGGTCCATATCCCCCCCGATTAGCCCAATGACCCACCCCCCGGGTTATCCCAAACCCCCAGTTGGTATTCCCCCAAGGATGGAGCCCCGTACCAACCCGCAGCACAAGCTAGTAGGTCCCCTCACACCCCCCACACCCCCTCATGTATTTATCTAAACCCATTTTTTAAAACTACCAACTTTTACCTCAATAACTGACCGGGAGTTGTTCCATCATCCACAACTCTTTTTCCCAAAACCCGGGTTCCTATACCTTTCCGAATCTGAATTTTTCCAATTGAAACCATTGCGCGAGTCCCGTCTTTGGGTGGAAATTTTCAGCACCTATTTACTCCCCTTTATATATTCCTTTTCCATTTTTACACCCCGATATATCCCCCCCCATTCTACCCTTTCGAGAGAGTGCAGATTCAGGGGCCCTCGTCATCCTCAAAAAGGGAAGATTTTTGATTGGGTCATCTTTTTCATCCCCCTCTGTAGTTTTCCAGAGCATTTTATCCTTCTTAATACGGTGACCAGAACTGACAGCATAGTCTAAATGAGGTCTAACCAAGGTATAAGAGTTGAAGAACAACCTGGGGCTTCTATTTTTATACTTTAGATTGAAGCCAAGAATTCTGTTAGCTTTTTTGGGGAAAACTAAAGCACTGTTGTCTTGGTTTTAGATTTTTGCTAACCAAAATTTTAAATCCTTTTTTGCAATCGGTAGTATTAAGACAATTATTTAGTTTATAGGGCATGGTTATTTACTGTCCAACTTTGAACTTCATTTGTCAATATTAAACTGATCTCCCCTTTCTCCGACCATTGCGTCGTCTTTTCAAAACATCCTGGGGTCTCTAAGTCCTCATTAAATGAATTGGACGGCCTTTTTGGGTGTCACACATTTTTGCTTATGTCGTATTTATTCCCCATCTATGTCGTTTAGTAAATTGTGAACAACAAGGGGCCCAACACTGACCCCGGGGTCCTAAGAAGCAAGATCACCACCCATCTAGAAACCCATCAGTTAACAACCCGGGGCAACATGGGTTTAGAACAGGTCGCCCTGTCTGTCTCAACTTTTGGGGATCACTACACAAGGCCCAAATGCCTAAAGAAAAAAAAGAAGCAATGTAATATATACAGATTTTGCAAAAGCCTCGACAAGTGTGACCATGGCTTAATAGCGCACAAAATGCGTGCAAAAGGGGAAAAACAGGAAAATCGGGTCGATGGATCATAATTCCCTCACTAACAAACACAGAAGTAGTGTCAACAGATAAAGCCGGGCAGCTACGGGGAAAGCTCTGTTCCACAAGGGACAGTACTGCTCCCATCTTTTTCCTCATCCTCATAAACCGACATAGACAAGAAAAGTCAGCCACACACCGGGCTTTCCCTTTGCAGAAACCCCAATCTGCATACAGTGTCTTCCATTGCAAACACGCAAAGCTCCAGGCGGACATAACCAAACTTTCAGTGGGCGCAGAAAAAATATGAAGTTCAACATGAAAATTTCAATTTCTCAATATGTAAAACAGAGGGAAAATTTAAAACTTCATCAGAGTAAAAACAAATTCTGGCCACAAAATAGAGCGAAACACCAACGTCAAAGACCTGGGAGTGATCATGTCGGAGGATCTCACCTTCAAGGACCATAACATTGTATCAATCGCACTGCTAAAAAAATGACGGTGGATAATGAGAACCTTCAAAACTAGGGAGGCCAACCCATGATGACATCTTCAGGTCACTTTTTCTATCTGGTGGAATTTTGCTGCCATAACACACCTTTCAAGCGGGGAAATTGCCGACCTAGAAAATGTACAGAAACTTTCCCCGGCGCGCATAAGGGAGATAAAACCCTCAATTTTTGGGAGCGCTGGGGTTTCCAAACCTGTAACCCCTGGAACGCGGGAGGGAGAGTTTACATGATTATAACCCTAAAAAACCTAGAGGGACATACCGAATTTGCACACAAAATCACTCACTACGAAAGCAAAAGTTTGGGCAACGATGCACCATCCCCCCAATGAAAAGCAGGGTGTCACTAGCACGTTAAGAGACCATACAATAAGTGTCGGGGGCCCGAGACTGTTCAACTGCCCCCCATCACCATAAGGGGGATTACCAACAGACCCCGGGCAGCCTTCAAGCGGCACTGGACAAGCACCTAAAGTCATTTTTGGGATCACCGGGGTGGGCCGTACGTTTTGGTTTTTCGTGCAGCCAACAGCAACAGCCTGGTTGACAGCTCTGACCACCAGGAGGCCTGGTCACAGACCGGGCCGGGGGGCGTTTTACCCCCGGAACCTCCCAGTAAACTCCAGGAAACACCGCTTTGACGTGCCCCCATTCTGATTTTTTTTCCCCATTTTTTGCAAAACCCGGCCCCCACCATGTAAAGGGTTTCTTGCCACAAAAAAAAAATTTTTTTTGGGAAAAATTGGAAAAAAAAAAAAGGAAAAAAAAAGAAAATTTAAAAAAAAAAAAAAGGGGGAAATGGGAAAGGAAAAATATTTTTGGGTGAGAATGGTGAAAAAAGGAAAGGTTTAAAAGAGTTTTTTTTTCATTAAAAAAAGGGGGAGATAAAATCAGAATTGGGGTCTGTTACGATGGGTGCCGAGGGGTCGTGGTGAGACACTTGTTGTTCACAGTCACATAAGCGATGTTGAGGGAAAAATAGGACAAAAACAAATTTGGGTGATGAAAAAATAGGTGTCAATTTTGACTGGAGACTAAACTTTCAGGAAAGACCTAGATAATTTTTTGCTGTGGTCTTAGAAGTGGCAGATGCATTCTGTAAACAATGTAAGGTTCTAATCCCAGGAAAAGAAATAACTACGATACTTTAAGGCAAACAATGAGTCAAAAAATAATTGAAAAAGATCTAGGGAATTTTTGGTTTTGCAGATATTTTTAAAACCAAAGCAAGTGTTCGCAATAAAGCAAAAAAAATTCTTTTCGTCATATCAAGTAAAAAATAATAGAAATCCTCCGGTTACACTCCGGCTTTATATATCCTTGTTAAAGCCTCATTCAGAGTATGATTTCAGTTCTCTTTTCCATATTACAGGATGGACATAAATGCACGGGAAAATATACAGAGAGAAGGATGGCGAAGTTCATTACGTGTATTAGAAATCTTTGCAACGAAAAAAAGTTATAGGTACTGAATTTGTATCCTTTGGAATGTTGTAAAATTAGGGGAGATATGAGTGAAGTACACAAATAACGGGTTGAAAATTTTAAGACAAAACTCGCAGCAATGGAGTCAAGCTGGAAAAATTTAGATTTAGGAAGGATAATGGAAGTACAGATTTTAGCAAAAGTATGGGTACTCACCTAGTTGTGGTTGCCAGGGGTCGATTCACAGTCTGGCCCCGCCTCTTCACAGGGCGCTACTAGGTCACTCTTCCTGCTCTATGCGCTTTTATCATACCTCTTCTTATGGACCTGCCTCCACTACATCACTTCCCCAGACTATCCACTTCTGACAACTCTGTGACTGAAGAAATACTTTCCCAACATCCCTGTGATTCATCTGTTTTCTTTAGTTTCCAACTGTGACCCTTTGTTGCTGTGTACCATCTCTGGAACATCCTGCCTCTGTCCACCTTGTCAATGTCTCTCAGTATTTTATATGTTGTTATCATGTCCCTCCTCTCTCTCCTGTCCTCCGATAAGTCCCAAATATCTAAGCACATCTACTTCCTTCATACTCCCTCCCCCAAGCTTCCCTCATACTCCCTCCCTCCAAACTTCCTTCATACTCCCTCTCTCCAAGCTTCCTCATATTCCCTCCCTCCAAACTTCCCTTCATACTCCCTTCCTCAAAGTTTCCCTCATACTCCCTCCCTCCAAACTTCCTTCATACTCCCTCCCTCCAAGCTCCTTCATGCTCCCTCCAAGCTTCCCTCATATTTCCCTCCCTCCCTCAAAGCTTCCTTCATACTCCCTCCCTCCAAGCTTCCCTCATACTCCCTCCAAACTTCCGTCATACTCCCTCCCTCCAAACTGGTTTCTAATCTTCCATTGCCCTGCTCTCTTATTGGTTAACATTTAATTTCCTTCTTTTACATACCCTCACAAATTCTTTTACCAACCTTTGCAAACTCTCTTCAGAATCTCTCAAAAGAACTGTGTCATCAGCGAAAAGCAAGTGTGTCAACAACACTTCATATCACTCTATATTTTTAATTCCCATCTATAAAAGTGCTAAAGAATCATGGTGACACATCCCTGTCTAAGGCCTACTTTTATTAAAAATAATCTCCCTCTCTGATCAGTTCAAACAACTTTGAAGTAGTAGTTTTGAGGTGGTCAGTCCCTCAGCCTGGAGATTAACTTCTGAGCTTGAAACACGTGAAGCTGAAGCATCAGAAAGGAGCCTTTTATAATAACAGAAATGAGGCTCTGAGAATGAAGATGAAACCTACTATGTGGGTGAAATGTTTCGAAATAGAGACA
>NW_026491160.1:0-14878 GCF_026875155.1 Cherax quadricarinatus
TGGAAGATATTGCAGCAAAAATAGCCCGTAAAGGGAAATACCTCTATATGAACGGGGTTTGGTCATGTACTGCTGACCGCGCAGCAGTGTCTGCCTGTTCATTGCCCTGTACGTCAAAATGACCAGGGACCCAACAAAAAACAATATCTTTATGCTTGGTAAAGATGCGGCGTAGCCAAAGTTGGATACGGAGGACTAAGGAGTGAGGTGTATTAAATTTCTGTATAGCCTGTAAAGCACTAAGGGAGTCTCAGACAACCACAAATGATGACACAGGCATAGATGCAATACGGATAAGTGCTGCAAGGATGGCATACAATTCAGCAGTAAAAATACTAGCCGAAGATAGTAAATGCCCTCGTATGACGCTATCAGGAAACACTGCTGCGAATCCTACACCGTCAGAAGACTTAGAGCCATCTATGTACACAGCAATGGCATGAGAATGAGATTGGAAGTGGTCAAGAAAAAGAGAGCAGGAAGCGACCATAGACAGTTGGGCTTTCGAGCAAGGGAGAGAGAAAGAACAGACTCGAACAGCTGGAACTTCCCCAGGGGGGTAGGGAAAAGTGAGATGCTACATGAACATAGAAAGGTGGTAATTGAAGAAAAGACAAGAGCGAATGAAGGTGAAGAGAGAATGGATGGAGTAAACAGGGGCAGCGAACAAATAATGTCTACTAATATCAGTGACCATTCTATAAATGGAAGGATTGCGGAGATTATGAGAGCATACATAGTAGCGAAGGCAATGGGCATCACGGCGATCGGATAAGGATGGAACGTTCACTTCTGCATAGAGGCTCTCAACAGGGGAAGAGCGAAAAGCACCAAGGCATAAACGTAATCCTTAGTGATGAATGGGGTTAAGGCTAGAGAGAGTAGCAGGAGATGCCACTGAATAGATCTGGTCACCATAATCAAGTTTCGATAAAATGAGGGTGGAATGTAGGCGAAGGAGGGTTCGACGATCAGCTCCCCATGAAAGATGAGAAAGGGTTTTAAGAAGGTTCAGCCGGCTGTGACAAGTTGCCTTCAGAGAGATTAATGTGAGGTTTCCAGGATAACTAGGTCAAAGAGGAGGCCCAGAAAACTTGACTGTATCACGTTCAGGGATACGGGAGCATGAGGTAAAAGGAGATGGGAGATGACAGAGCGTCTAGTAAAGAATTTTGGTGGATTTTAGTGCGGGAAAATTTTTAAACCCTGTGTGGGGGCCCCTTTGGGAAAACCGGGTCGACCGCATGGGGGAGAAAACTGAATGAGGTGCATCGCCCCTGCAAGGCAATAGCAAAAAGTCTCAAATAGATGTGACCAAATTTTGGGGGGAAGACAGGGGCCCAAATCTTTAATAGAAGGGAAAAAGTTTGTGCCAAAAACAACCCCGGGGGAACCCCTTGCCGTCAGTTAAAAAGTTTTTAAAGGAAGGAGGGAGATTCCCTCGAAGGCTAAGGGGGGCTTGTGAAAAAAATATTATCCTCAAATTTGTGTCATAGCTTTCGGGGTCAAAATATGGCAAAACTGAGTGGTTATTCGAAAAGGGCATTACAAACATACGTATCCAAAAGCGTGTAAGGGGGTCTTGGTAGAAGCCCCTTACAAAACCCATATTGACGAGTGGAGAGACTGCTCAAAATACCAACAAAGTCTATTTACCAGGGTTCCATCATTGCAACTGCACTGGTAAGAGCAATGGGATGATAGTGGAAGGCTTATATCTCATAGTGCGGGTTTGCGGAAAGGGAGAAAATGGCAGATTTCGACAGCTGGGGAAAGAACTCCTTGTGCCCATTATTATTTAACAAAGGGGGAAGCGCAAAACCCCGGGGATTTTACGCGCCGGGGGGGGGTGGGGAAAGGGGCTTCGGCTTAATTCGGGGAAATGGGCCAGATCCATTCCCTAAATAAGAGCCCCCAAACATCAAGGAACCTTCCTTGAGGGGTCTTGTGACCAAAAAAATTGTAAAGGCTAAAGGACTGCGGGGGCTGACGTTGTAAATGTTGTAGCATACAATATGAATGTCGTTGGGCCCAGCTGCCGATGTTGGCAAGTGTAGTTTGCCTCCATTCTTGAAGCTTAAAAGGCCATTATAGTTTTTCTTGGGAAGAAAAGTCCAAGTGTGCTAACTCTCTGGGAGCTTGAGGAAAGAAACGAGGGGCATAGATGGGGTCCCCGAGAAATACGGACCAGATGATTGCCAATTTCATTGACAACATCTAGTGGGTTTGCTATATCAACACCGGCAACCTGCAGAACAGGAGCCAGGTCAGGAGAATGTTTACCACTCAGTTTTCGTACTTTTCTCCAGAATGCACTCATAGAGGAAGCAGAGGTGATGGTGGAGACATAATCTCGCCAGCAAGTGTGTTTAGCGTCACGGATGACACGGCGAGCGATCGCACGCTTCTGCTTAAAATCAAGAAGTCTCTCCGAGGTTCTATTGTACCGGTACCTGCCCCATGCAGCGCGTTTCAATTCAAACGTTCTGCACTAGCACAAGCAGGAGACCACCAAGACACGCATTTCTGAGAATGCCTTCCCGAAGTTTGGGGTATACAATTAGAAGCTGCGGTTAAAATGGAGGACGAGAAGAGATGTAAAAGCTCATCGATGGAGGACGAAGAAGGAACCTCTCTAAAAACAGTTAGGTGTGAGTAAAGGTTCCAATTTGCCTGATCAAATTGCCAGCATGTGATGCGAAGAGGTGGTGAATATGAAGGGGAAGTAAGAATGATTGGGAAATGATCACTGTCATGTAAGTCCGGGAGAACAGACCAAGTGAAGTCTAATGCGGGAGAGGAAGAGCAGACCGAGAGATCGATGCAAGAGTGTGAGTCCGAGGATCAAAATGGGTGTGAGTACCTGTATTTAAAACATGGAGGGGGTGGGTGGCAAGAAAAGCCTCTAACTGAATGCCACGGGAATCACAGTGAGACCCCCCCAGAGGAAGTGGTGGGCATTAAAATCGCCAAGTAACAGAATCGGTGGTGGTAATGACGAAACAAGAAAGGCAATATCCAGAATGGATAATGCCCGAGAAGGAGAGAGATACAAAGAACAGACCGTATACCACCTATGCAAGTGGATATGGGCTGCTGTGTAATGCAGCGAGGTACGAACAAATAGCTGATGGTACGGAATATAAGTGCATATTATTATTATAATCAAAAAGAAGCGCTAAGCCACAAGGGCTATACAGCGCTGCAGGGTAGGGAAGGAAGCGAGGGTATTGGATGGCAGAAGGGAGGAGGGATGATCAGCCGGTTACAGAAAACAGCAGGGCAGGGGATAGTACGGGGGTAGAGGGTAGCAAGAGATAGAAGTAGAAAGGGCTGAAGGTATCAGAATTTGTGAAGTAAGTCAGTCGTTGTCAAAAAGTCAGTGAGAGAGTCCGGATGAAAGGTGGGTCCATCAGCGAGAAGGGAAGGTAAAGAGAGAGCAGCGGAGCGAAGACGACGACAGAGGTAAATTCTGCGTGCTCGTTGATAAAGTGGGCAGTCCAACAGAATGTGCTAATGATAATGGAGCTTGCAAATTCTCACAGAGGAGGAGCATGACGCCTCTCATGAGATATACTTGAGTATAAGACGAGTTATGGCCAATGCGATGACGGGAGAGAGTAGATCCCAACTCGACATGGTGATAAGAAGACGGCAGTAACCTATACTCGGTTAATAGATTGATGTTTGTGCGAGCTTAGTTGACCACCGTTGTTGCCAACGGGTGGGAGGGTGGGACAAGATATTGCAGCAAAATTGTCGTAAATGGTAATACCTCTATAAAGAACCTGGTTAGGTCATGTACTGCTGACGCCCACAGCAGTGTCTGCCTGTTCATTGCCTGTACGTAACATGACCAGGGACCAACAAAAAAAATATCTTATGCTGATAAGATGCGGCGTAGCCAAAGTTGGAATACGGAGGACTAGGGGTGAGGTGTATCAAATTTTGTTTAGCCTGTAAAGCATAAGGGAGTCTGAGGACCAACCACAAGATGATGACACAGCATAGATGCAATAAGGATAAGTGCTGTAAGGATGGCATATAATTCAGCAGTAAAAATAACTAGCCGAAGTTAGAAAAGCCTAGTACGAGCTGATCCGGAACACTGCTGCGAATTCCTACGCCATCAGAAGACTTAGAGCCATCTGTGTACACAGCAATGGCATGAGAATGAGAGTGAGTGGTCAGAAAAAGCGATCGGGAAGCGACCGTAGGACAGTTGGGCTTTCGAGCAAGGGGGGAGAAAAAGACAGACTCGAACAGCTGAGAAATTCCCAGGGGGGTTAGGAAAAAGTGAGATGCTACATGTACATAGAAAAAGGTGGTAGTTGAAGAGGAAGCCAAGGAGCGATATTGAAGGCGAAGAGAGAAGAGAGGAGTAAAATGGGCGACGAACAAATAAGAATGTCTACTAATATCAGTGACATTCTATAAATGGAAGGAATGCGGTAGGGATCATGAGAGCTTACATGAGTAGCGCAGGCAATGGGGCATCACGGCGATCGAGATAGGATGGAAGTTCGCTTCGCATGAGGCTCTCGGACAGGGGAAGAGCGAAAAGCAACCAAGGCTAAAACGTAATCCTTGGTGATCGAATGGGGTTAAGGCTAGAGAGAGTAGCAGGGATTGCCGCTGAATAGATCTGGTCACAATAATCAAGTTTCGATAAAATAAGGGTGGAATGTAGGCGAAGGAGGGTTCGAAGATCAGCTCCCCATGAAAGTAGAAAGGGTTTTTAGAAGGTTCAGTGGCTGTGACAAGTTGCCTTCAGAGAGGTAATGTGTAAGGTTTCAGGATTACTACGATCAATGAGGAGGCCCAGAAACTTGACTGTTTCACGTTCAGGGTACGGGATCCATAGAGGTAACAAAGGATGATGGGATGACAGAGCGTCTAGTGAAAGTAATTTGGTGGGTTTTAGTGCTGGAAAATTTTTAATCTACGTGTGTGTGGCCCAATGGAAAACACGGTCAGACTGCATGTTGGAGAGAAACTGTATGAGTGTGACAGTAGGAGCACAGGCTATAGCGAAGTCAATCAACATAGGGTGATTGACCAAATACTTGATGGAAGGACTAGAGGCCAAATCATTAATAGCAAGGAGAGAAAAGAGTTTGTGCTCAGGAACACATCCCTGGGGGACAACTTCAGATTGGATAAAGTCTGGGGAGAGCACATTATAACCCGAACCGGAATGCCTGTCAGTTAAAAGTTCTTTAAGGAAGTTGCTAGATTGCCTCGAAGGACTAAGGATGTGGGCATTGGGCCTAAAATATTATACTCCAAGTTGTAGTCATATGCCTTCTCAAGGTCAAAAATATGGCAATAACTTGAGTGGTTAATCGCAAAGGCAGTAGAACATAACGTTCCAAGCGTAGTAAGGGGTCATATGGTAGAACGTCCTTACGAAAGCCTTATTTGACGAGTGGAGAGACTGTTCGTGCGTCTTCTAAAAACCTCATTAAGCGTCTATTTACTAGGCGTTCCATTACTTTGCAAATTGCACTGGTAGAGCAATGGGACGATAGTGGGAGTTTCTGTCCCGTAGTGCTGGTTTGCGGAAAAAAATGGAAAGGGTGAACAATGGCAGTTTTCACACTGTGGAAGAAACTCCTTGTGACCAAATAAGATTGTAAAGGGTTACAATTGGACTGCAAGGGCTGACCGATGTAAATGTTGTGCATAGAATATGAATGTCGTCGGCCCAGCTGCCGATGATCGACAAGTGTGAGTGTGCCTCTGTTCTTGATGTGTAAAAGGCACATTAAACTGTTTTCTCTGAGAGAAGAAATGTCCAAGGGTGGCTAACTCTCTGGCAGACTTCGAGGAAGAAATTGAGGGATTAGATGGAGTCCACTGAGTAAATACAGACCAGATGATTGCCAATTTCCCATTGGCAAAAATTCTAGTGGGTTTGCTATATCAACACCGGCAACACGCAGCAGAAACAGGAAGCCGGGTCAGTGAGATTATTTACACTCAGTTTTGTACTTTTTTCTGATTGCACTCATAGAGGAAGCAGAGGGTGATGGTGGAGACATAATTCGCAAGCTAGTGCCGTTTAAGCGTCAATGGATGACACGGCGAGCGATCGCTCGCTTCTGTTTAAAATCAAAGAGTCTCTCTGTGGTTATATTGTACTGATATCCTCGCACCTGGCAGCTGCGTTTCAATGTACTGCACAGAGCACATGCAGGAGACCACAAGCAACGCATTTCATGAGAATGCGGCCGACAGTTTGGGGTTAGAATGAGAAAGCTGCATGAAAACGGATGACGAGACGAGGGTTTCATAAAGCTCTCGTTGGAGGACGAAGAAGGAACATCTTTAAAAAAAACAGTTAGGTTGTGAGTAAAAGGTTCATTTTGCCGTCAAATGCAGCGTGGGGTGCGAAGAGGTGGCGATTATGAAGTGGAAGTAAGAATGATTGGGAAACGATTCGCTAGTCATGTAAGTCCGGGAGAACAGGGACCAAGTGAAGTCTAATGCGTCGGAGGAAGAGCGACTGAGAGATCGATGCAGAGAGAGTATGAGTCCGAGATCAAAATGGGAGTGTGAGTACCTGGTATTTAAAAATGGGAGGGGTGTGGGTGGAAGAAAAGCATCTAAATGAATTCCACGGAAATGGTGGGCATTTAAAATCACCAAGTAGCAGAATCGGTGGCGGATAATAAGTTGATAGAAGAAGGGGCATTTTCATAAGGTCCCAATAGGAAAAAGGATCTGAAGAATACAATAATTCTATAGCCTTGAGATGGGATAGATAACAGCAGTGTGTAATTTTGGTTCCTGTAAGCAAACAAAAACAGGGAAAATGGGGAGAGTAACATCTGAAGCTCACCCCATTTACCCCTGTGGCTGCAATATATTCACTGTAATAGGCATGATTGGCAAATGATAACGCTAATACTGAATCCAAGTTGAGGGTTCCTATGCTAGAGGGAGTTAGAAAAGTCCACATGAGAGAGGCAGTGGAACAATGTTCAAGCAGCGAAGGAACGTTGACTTGTGAAGAAAAAGTTGGCAGATGGAGCAGAGGAGAGAGATGAAACAGGAGGAGTGGATCTGCGTCCATTGATGGTTTGGTATCTGCCATATATTCGTGATTGCTTCAAGTGTTTTCGGAATTCAGAAACGTAGTATGGGTAGAATTATTGGATAATGGTTAGGGGCGTGGATGAGTAAAGATTGGAACTGTATTGGACTGTACCTAAGGTTTGAGGGGGGTCGAAAGGGTGGAGTGAACTGGAGAAGCGTGGAGGGGACAGAAAGGCAGGAAACCTGGGAGGTGGAGAAGGAGGAAGAAGAAACTTGGGATGGGAACAGGGTAGGAAGGTCTGTCAAGGTGAGTGGGTGAACCTCTACACTTGTAACAGAGCCAGTGAGAGGGGGAGATCAAGGTACTGACGACAGGAAGGTAAAACGAGGAGGTGGTAGATGGGTAGGAGGTGTTAACGGCCTTTTTATGCTTTTGAGAAGTTAGTGGGGATGTTGGGAGGTGTATACGAGTTCTCGTCACTACTGAAGGCTTTGATGAGAGAACACGAAGAAGCGAGATCAAGACTGAGGCATTGAAGTAGGGACGTATGTGCCTAGGACAGCAAAAGAATTCTGATACAGGAGTGACTATGGGAGAGGTAACCAAGAGAGTGGTAGCAGAAGATGGGATCTCAGAAGTGGGGGGGGGACGTTTTGAAACACGGGATGAATAAGAAACCCAGATAGTCTCCCTTGGACAGGCAGAGATGAGAACTTGCATGAACATAAGGTGAATTCTGCCTCTTTGAAGGTATCGGATTTCCCCGCTTGTTTAAGTGGACTGACAACGGCGAGAGTACGAAGGGAGTGCCTCATGACAATAAGGATAAGAGAGAGGTTGATTGCAAGATGTATTAGAATGGTTCATCGGCACACAGACTGGGCATTCGGCGATAGATCTACAGAATATTTCGCTGGATGGCCAAATGCCAGCAATTTCTACACTGTTGGGTGTAGGGATCACCTTCGAACTTGTAACCTATGTCTGCTACATTAAACTGAGGATGGGAGGTTCACGGCTGCCAAAAGTTTAACGAGCAACATTGCTTGGGTTATCGTCTCCGCCGCAGGCAGGAAGAACGTTAAGTGTCTACCTTGATGAATGGGAAGATTCTTGGATGTTCCAGCCTGTTCAAGAATAGTCATTGACACATGTCTGAAATTTCTGTTGAACTATGGTATATGAGCAGAATGACGTTTCCATACAAGAATTGAGGGAAAGATGTTTTTTCATAGGACAGGAACAGTATCAATATGGAATGACAAGAAAGCTCATGAGCCTCGGGTTAGCATTCTGTACAGTGATGATGCGTAATACCGTCTTAAGGCATGAAAAGAAATATCTTTACAAATGCGTAGGAGTGCCTTCCAATACTGTGGTCAGAAAGATATTGCAGTAGAGGAAGTCTGTCGTAAGTTGAAGAATTTAGTCCATTTTGCAGTCACGAATTGAGCGTGGAAAGGTATTAGTGAAGGAAGTTGTCGATCTTTCCTGAGAAGAATGAGAAGGCGGAGAAGTATCATCAGAAGTATATTGTCATTGGGTTTAGGCGTGGGACCAGAGTTGGTTCCGAACGTGGTGGAACGGGCGGCGATTCGAAATTGCCGCACCGTAGAGGGAGAGGGAGGGAGGCGGAAGCATAGTCCAGAGGAGAGCAAGGTCAGTAAAATTGAAGGAGTCAGGTCGAGGCCTCAGTACTGAAGCGGGTGAGGAAACGCACCGAGAAGAGTTAAAGAGGCATGAGGAGTGTCCGAAGGTGGTCCAAAGATGAGGTGGGGTCAGAACGAGGTGCCAGTATCAAGAAGGGGCATAGTCTGGGGGTTGATCAGATGCTCATGGACATGCGGATGCATGGCTAGGTTACTTCTTTCTTTTTGTTTTAAGAAAAAAAAGAAGAAAAGAAAATAAAATAAAAAAAAAGAATTAAAAAAAGGGGGGGACCAGGGAGGGATAGTTACTAAGAGGAAATGAAAGGGCCCAGAATCTCCCTCCGACCCAGAGGGACCTCAGCACCGCAAGTAGCACAGATGCAGATGGAACGTGCCATACCCTTACCCATCTGCCAGTAAACCGGCAATCTGGGATAGAACCTCATACTGCCGAGCTACCATCAAGTGGTCAAAAGAGAGGGCGGTCTGGAAATCCACACAAAGCAATTCTCCTCCTTCGGCCACCACCCCAGAATCGAAAGGTAGCATTCAAGAGATACACCCGTCGCCCGAGAGACACAAAGAACACCCTCCCGGGAATACCAGAGAGGGATCGGGATTCCCCAGGCAATCCAGATTCCACGGCCAAAACTAAGCACCGCCAGACCTCAACAGAATGGGATGGACCCGGTACCTTTCCCCTACCTAAAGAATTAGTGCGCCTGTGGAGAAAAGAAAAAAAAATCCCAAAAGCCAAAAGGAAGGGCAAAAGGGAGGGGTTAGGGAGGAGGAGGAAAGGAAAAAGAGCGGAAGATGGGGAGGATGGGTATAGGGATACGGGCGGATTGGAGGGCAATATATGTTCGGTCTGGAGGGAAGGAGACCGACAGGTCTAATTCCTCAAACCAAGAAGCCTCAACGCAAGGAGCCCCCCTTTGAAGAGGAAATGGGCCTTGAAATGACAAAGTTTCTGGGCTGGGGAGTTTTCCCATGATATGAAAATAGTTGTTTTCCTTTTAAGTCACCCAGTGGAATACCAGCTCAAGTTAAAGAGTGCTGGGTGATGAGCATTAAAATCTCACCGCTTGTGGATTGTGCGGAATTTTTCTGCTTAATATCCTTTGTGAGTAATTGTCTATATATATTGTTGTCTTGGGGGAGAAAAATCCGTTCCTATCACTATTTTGGCCATGAGAAGTTTTGGTCATTTCTATTGAAGAATGTTTTTCATCAATAAGATTGTTTTTTAAATGTATGCCAATTCTAATAGGATGGCTACAACACTATTGGGTCTCTCGTTTTCTCACAGTAGAGTAACCACGTAATTTTATATGTTGATTAACTCTTGCAGCTGTCTTCATTCAAGAGTATTACATCGGGAATATAATTATGAAGTTCAGCTTCAAGGATGTAACGGTTATTAAAGAAATGTTGAATATTTAGTTTGAAAATAGTAATCCCCATTAATTTCAGGCTCTTGCGTTGTACTGTGAAGATAACTCCTGCAAGTAATGTCTTTTTGGTATACTCACTATCCATGCAGGAATCGTCAAGGGAGGAGGGAAGTTCTGAGTAGTTGCTTGTGTATGTGGATGAAACTGGGGAAATATCACACCTAAGTTTTCTGATGATGACCCTATTGATTCTGTTAATTTAACAACCTCTAGTGAAGCTGGTGACACTTTCAATAACACTAGCAAACTATTATCTACCTCTCTCTCTCTCTCTCTCTCCCGCCTCACCTTCTCTCCCCTATAACATCTCTCCAATTTCCCATTCTCTCCCTTTCTTTTCCCTTCTATCTCTCCACCTCTCTCTCTCTCCCTTTCTCTTTTCTCTCCACTCTCTCTTCCACTCTACCCTGTCTCTCCCCTCTCTTTGCCCCCGTCACTCTCCCCTCTCCTCTCTCTCTGTCTCTCTCACTCTTTAAAAAAAAAAGAAAAAATGGTGGGAACTCAAAGGAACCCGGGCTCAGATGAGAATGGTTCTGGGCCAGGACCGAATGGATGGACGAGAGTAGTGGAAAGGATGAAAAAGTAGTGGGAGAGAAAAATAGGAGAGCTTTTCTGCAAAAAAATGGGTCAGAGCTTTTTTGTCCCTTATTTCCAAGAAGTTGGGAAGGGAGAAGAAGAATTGGGATGCACAAGTAGAAACTGCAGTAGCCAGAATAAGGATCCTAGAAGATGAGGTAAACAGGCTGAAGCGAGTTACAAGGGTAATGACCAGAGAAGACACAGCATATGAAGCTGAGAGGCCGGAACAGGAAGGAGATATGAATTATGTTAAGGTCATATAAAATTGCCAAGAAGGGCCAAGGAGTGAAAGGGGAGAGCAGCTGGGTGCAGATGGAGAGGGTGATAGGTCAAATGCAGAGGCACAACCATGATACCAAGAGCGCCTGGAAAAAACATGGGAGAAAATGGAAATGTACAGAGAGGAACCAGAGTCACAGAGGGAAAGGCAATGGGAGGAGAAAAGGGCAAAATTATCATGGGGGTTCTTAATAGGAGATATCGAGGGTTGAAGGTAGACACACTTGTTGGATGGTAACACTATATTGTCAGACTGTGGTAATGGGAGATGGAGCCCAGCCTTGCCGTGTTCTAGCCTGGATGTCTATGCGCTGACTGAGAAGGAGGCAGAGGTACGAACGTACACATGCGCATCCCGTGACATCACACAAACAGTCACAGGCCTAAAAGGGATCTTCTATATAAACACATGAATGGTACTATGATATGCTATACAACACATATAAGGGGATCAGCAACTATGCTGACAAAATCAGTGTTTATTCATGGGCTTCAAGAGAATGAGAGAAGGACACACACTGAAAGATGGCAGGCAGAAAGGAGATTGAGAACATCAACATAGAAATAGGTGAAGGAGACATGGACGAGACTGTAAATTTTCAGAGAATAGGGGGGGAACTTGAAGGGGAAAAAACGACTGATCAAGCTGATTTTCAGGGCAGAAACAGTGCGGAACAGGATCCTCTAAGAGAAACCATGGTTGAAGTACTCGACAGAGTACAAGAGGGTGTTCCTAGACAGAGACAGAACACAAACAGAATGACAGTAGCTGAGGGAGAGGACAAAAAAGTGAAAGGAGCTAGGGAGAGGACGGAACCAGGAGAGATCAGATCAGGGCACAGCAACAAGGGGGCACACACTCAGAACCATCCCCAGAACTCCGCAACCTATCACACCATCCCAACACAAACTACAATCCATACTCACAGCTCCCACCCCACACTCAGCTACAGAATCCCACAGTACACTACCAAGTCCCCCAGCATTACAGGGCCCCCCAAACCACAGTGTTGGAAAGGAAACTTAAGGTATGGTACACAAACCCTGATGGAATAACAAATAAATGGAAGGAGTAGCACAAAAGAGTCAAAGAGGCATCACAGGACATCATAGCTCTCACAAAAACCAAGCTTACAGGTATGATAACAGATACCATCTTTCCAACAGGATACCAGATCCTGAGGAAAGACAGATCAAACAGGGGGCGTGGACGAGTGGCACTGCTGATCAGAAGCCGATGGAATTTTGATGAGCTGGAGAGAGGAGACAGTGGAGAAGCAAGTGACTGCATAGTGGGAATGCTTCAGTCTGGAGGTCGAAAGGTGGTAATTGCAGTGATGTATAACCCACCACAGAACAGCAGGAGGCCAAGGCAAGAGTATGATGAGAGCAATAGAGCGATGGTTGACACACTGGCTGCAGTGATGAGCAGGGTCCCACAGGGGCAAGTCCTAGGACCAGTGCTATTTCTGGAATATGTGAATGACATGATGGAAGGGACAGACTCAGAGGAGAATTAAATCAGATGAGGACCAGGCAGGACTTCAAAGAGACCTGGACAGGCTAGACACGTGGTCCAGCAACTGGCTTCTTGATTTCAACCCTGCCAAATGGAAAGTCATGAAGATTGGAGAAGGACAAAGACCGCAGACAGAGAACTAGGTGGCCAAGGACTGCAAACCTCACTCAAGGAGAAAGATCTTGGGGTGACCATAACACCAAGCATGTTCCAGAGGCACACATCAACCAGATAACTGCTGCAGCATACAGGCACCTGGCATACCTGAGAATAGCATTCCAGTACCTTAGTAAAGAATAGTTCAAGACACTGTACACTGTGTACATCAGGCCCATACTCGAGTATGCAGCACCAGTTTGGAACCCACACCTGGTCAAACACGTCAAGAAATTAGAGAAAGTGCAAAGGTTTGCAATAAGGCTAGTTCCAGAGCTCAGGGGTATGTCCTATGAAGAAAGGTTGAGGGAAATTGGACTGATGACATTGGAGGACAGGAGGGTCAGGGGAGACATGATGACAACATACAAAATACTGTATGGAATAGATAAGGTAGAGAGAGACAGGTTGTTCCAGAGAGGGGACACAGAAACAAGATGTCACAATTGGAAGCTGAAGACTCAGACGAGTCAGAGGGATGTTAGGAAGTTTTTCTTCAGTCTTAGAGTTGTCAGGAACTGGAATAGCCTAGAAAGTGATGTAGTGGAGGCAGGAACCATACATAGCTTTAAGACAAGGTATGACAAAGCTCTGGAAGCAGAGAGATGACCTAGTAGCGATCAGTGAAGAGGCAGGGCCAGGGGCTGAGTCTAAACCCCTGCAACCACAATTAGGTGAGCATATACACACATACACATACCCACAGACATGTATACATATATACAAATACATACACACACACACACACACACACACACACACACACACACACACACACACACACTCCTCCACTCCCTCTTCATCTTTCTTCTCCTTCCCTTCCTCTTCCCCCTTGCTTAACCATCAGTTCCTCTCCCTCTCCTTGTAGCTCCTTGCTCCCCCTAATCTCTCCCTGCCACTGTCTCCTCTTCCCACTTCATATCCTTTTTCCCCCTTGCTACCTCCCTCCTCCTTTCTCTCTGAAAATACATGGGTTTCTTTCTGTGGCAAAAACAAAAAAAATGGGTTACCCAAGAGCAGGGCAGAGAACCAGGGGTGTGGTGAATGCACCTGGGAGGGAAAATTGGGAGGCAGAGCTCACAAAAAGGAAGAATGGGGAACTAAGCTAGAAGAGCTTGGCAAGAAAATGGAGGAGAGGATAGCTGCAGAGAGCAGGAAGTGGGAGCTACAAGCCATAGCAGCAGAAGCTAAGATACAGTGCATAGAAATGGAACTAAAGAAACTGAAACAGCTTAAAGAGACAAATGACAGTACAGCCATGACATGAGGAACTTCTGCATCAGTCACAGACACGGGGACTGTAGGGAACAAAGAAGCTATACTGTATGCAAAGGCCCTATCAGACCCACATGAGGCCCAGGAAAAGACGAGGAGCACATTAAGAACAAATGAGAGGTCTGAAAACAATGAAGGAACTATGCTATATGCAGAGACTCTAACAACCAACTGTAGTGGCCAGGAACAGCAGAGCAGAAAAGGCAGACCACTGAGCATAGGGGCTTCAGCCAAGGAAGGGATTGAAGGCAGGAATGCTTTAATGGAAGGAACTAAAATACCTCAGAGGATGCAAAGGGAGACACAGTGGGAGGACGAAAAGGAGTGGTTAGTTTTTGTTTGCGGGCTCCAGGAAGTAGAAGGGGAAACCTATGATGAAAGAAAACAAAAGACGACATGGCCCAGGTGACGAATTTTCAGAGAATTAGGTGGTTTGCAAGTGGAAGACAATGGCCTGTCAAAGTAATTTTCAAGGCAGAATCATCTCGAACCAGGATCCTACAGGAGAAAGCACGACTGAGGGACAAACCGGAGTACTGGAGAGCGTACCTCAATTGAGAGAGAACACAAGACAAAAGGATGATAATAAAAGAAAGGGTACAAAGACAAAAGGAGGAATGAGAATCAATGAAGGTGAGCAGAACCTAGACTCAGGTGGAAGGGCAAACACACACTCCAGAAACACACACAGAAGGACTCTTACCACAACAACCACAATACAACTGAGCAATTTAAACCAAAGCCTACACACTGCTCCCTCTGTCTTCACCCTCCACATCACAAACCCCACTCCTACAGCAACTCCCTGTGGGCACTCTGCCTCCACCCACCTTATCACAAGCCCCACCCCCACTGCAACCTCCTATAGGCCCCCGCCAGGGCTTCCACTCCCCCTACCCCAATATTCTCCCAGGGCCACAGTTTT
>NW_026491163.1:0-11924 GCF_026875155.1 Cherax quadricarinatus
GGGAAAAACCCCGGGGGGTTTGGGGGGGGCCAAAAAAAAAGGGGGGGGCCCCCCAAAAAATTTTTGAAAAAAACCCCCAAAAAAAAAAAGGGGGCCCAAAAAAGGGGAAAAAAAAACCCCGGGGGGAAAAAAAAAAGGGAAAAAGGGGGGGGGAAAGAAAAAAGGGTTTTAAAGGGAAAGAAAAAAAAAAAATTTTTTTTTTTGGGGGGGGAAAACCCCTTTTTTAAAAAAAGAAGTAAAAAAAAGGGGGGAAAAAGGGGTTTTTTTTGGGGAATTTTTAAAAAAAAAGGGGTTTTGGGAAAAAAAGGGGGGGGGGGGGGTTCCCCGGGGAAAAAAAATGAAAAAAAACCGGGGGGAAAAAATTTTTAAACCCGGGTTTTGGGGGGCCCGGAAACGGGGGGGGGGCCCAACCTTTTTTTGGGGGGGGGAAAAAGGGGGGAAAAAAAAAAAAAGGGGGGGAAAAAAAAAGGAAAAAAAAAAAGGGGGGGGAAAAAAAAAGGGGACGGGGGGGGGGGGGTTTTTAAAACCCCAAAAAAAAAAAAGGGAAAATTTGGGGGGAAAAAAAACCCCCCAAAAAAAAACCCCCCCAAAAAAAAAGGGGGAAAAGGGGGGGTTGGTTTTCCCCGGGCCCCCCCCCCCTTTTTTCCCCCCTTCCCTTTTTTAAAATTAAAAGGGGGTTTTTTTGGGGGGGAAAAAACCCCCCCCAAGGGGGGAAAAAAAATTTAAACCCCCCAAAAAAAGGGGGGGGAAAAAAAAAAAAGGGGAAATTTAAAAAACCCCAAAAGGGGGCCCCGGGGGAAATTGGGGAAAGGGGCCAAACCCGGAGGGGGGGGGAAAGGGGGAAAAAAGGGAAAAAAAAAGGGGGCCAAAAAAATTTTTTGGAAAAAAGGGGCCCCGGGGGGAAAAAAAAAAGGGGTTTTAAAAGGAAAAAAAGGGGGGGGGAAAAAAAAATTTTTTAAAAAAAAAGGGGGCCGGGGTTTAAAAAAAGGGGGGGGAAAAAAACCCTTTTTTAAAGGGGAAAAAGGGGGCCCCGGGGGGGAAAAAAAAAAAAAAGGGGGGGGGGGGGAAAAAAGGGGGGGTTTTTTCCCCAAATTGGGAGTAAAAAGGGGGGGGAAAAAAAGGGGGGGGGGGAAAAACCTTAAAAAAGGTTTTCCCGGGGGGGGGGGGAAAAAAAAATTTTTTTTTTGGGGGGGGGAAAACCCCCCCCCCAAATTTGGGAAAAAACACCCCCCCCAAAAAAAAAACCCCCAAAAAATTTTTTGGGGAAAAAAAAAAAAAAAATTTTTTTTTATTTTTTTAAATTGGGAAAGGCCGGTTTTGGCCCCCTTTTGGTTTAAAACCCCCCCCCAAAAACCCAAAAAAAAACCCCCCAAAAAACCCCCCGGGGGGGGTTTTTTTCAGAAAAAAAATTGAAAAATTTTTTGGGGGTTTTTTTTTTAAAAATTAAAAAAAATTTAAAAAAAAAAAAAAGGGGTTTTTTTAAAACCCCGGGGGGGGAAAAAATTTTTTCCCAAAAAAAAATTTTTTTTAAAAAAGGGAAAATTTGGGAAAATTTTTTAAAAAAAAAATTTTTTAAAAAAAAAGGGGGGAAAAAAAAAAAAACTTTTTTTCCCCCGGGGTTTTTTTTTCCCCCTTTTTTAAAATTTTTTTTTCCCCCAAAAAAATTTTTTAAACCCAAAAAAAAAGGGAAAAAAAAAAACCCCCCCTTTTTGGCCCGGGGGGTTTTTTTTAAAAAAATTTTTTTTTTTTTTTTTAAAAAAACCCCCCCGGTTAAAAATTTTTTGGTTTAAGTTTTTTTTGGGGCCATTGGGCCGGGGGGCCCCCCCGGGGAAATTTTTTTTTTCCCCCCTTTTTCCCCCCTTTAATTCCCCCCCCCCCAAAAATTTCCGGGGGGGTTTTTTTTTTTTTGGGGGCCCTTTAAAAAAAATTTTTTAAAAAAATTTTTTTTTTCCCCCCCCCTTTTTTAAAAAAAACCCCTTTTTTTCCCAAAAAAAAGGGGGGGTTTTTTTTTTTCCCGGTAAAAATTTTTAAAAATGAAAAGGGGAAAAAATTTTTTTTTCCATTTAAAAAAAAAAAAAACCCCCCTTTTTAAAATTTTTTTAACCCCCCCCCAAATTTTTTTTCCAAATTTAAAACAAACCAAAAGGGGCAAAAAAAAAATTTTTAAAAAAAAAGGGGGGGAAAAAATTTTTTTCCCCAAAAAATTTTTTTTTTGGGGCCCCCCGGGGGGAAAAAAAAATTTTTAAAAAAAGGTTTTTTTTTAAAAAAAAAATTTTTGAAAAAAAAAATTTGGGTTTTGGGTTTTTTTACACTTTTAAAAAAAAAAAAAAAAATTTTTTTTTAAAAAAAAAAAATTTTTTTTTAAAAAAAAAAGGGGAAAAAATTTTTAAAAAAAAAAAATTTTTTAAAATTTAAAAAATTTAAAAAAAGGAAAAAAAATTTTTTTTTACCCAAAAAAAAAAATTTTTTTAAATTTTAAATTTAGAAAAAAAAAAAAAAATTTAAAAAAGGGGGGAAAAAAATTTTTTTAAAAAAAAAAAATTTTTACAAAAAAAATTTTAAAAATTATTTATAAAATTTTTTTTGGGTTAAAAATTAAAAAAAATTTTTTAAAATTTTTTTTTAAATTTTTTTAAAAAATTTTATAAAAAAAAAAAAAAAAAAAATTTATTAATAAAATTTTAACTTTTTTAAAATTAAATAAATAAAAAAATTTTTTAAATTTTTTTTTTTAAAATTTTTAAAATTTTTTTTAAAAAAAATTTTGAAAAAAAAACCCCAAAAATGTTTTTTTAAAAAAAGGGAAATTTTTTTTCCCCCCCCGGGGAGGGGGGGCCCCCCCTTGCCCCCGGGGGAAGGGGGCCCCCCCTCCCAAAAGGGGAAGGGGGCCCCCCTTAAAACCCCCAAAAAAAAAAAAAAAGGGAAAAAAATTAACCAAAGAAAAACCCCCAATTTTTTTTGGCCGGACGGGGGGGAAAAAAAAAAAAGGAAAAAAAATTTTTAAAAAAAATTTTAAAATTTCTTTTTGTTTTTTTGGGTTTTTTTTTTTTTTTAAAAATTTTGCCCCAATCCCCAAACCCCCCCCCCGGTGAGTGGGGAAACCAACCCGGCAGCAAAAGGTTTTTAAACCCCTTTTTTTTTAAAAAAAATTTTTTTTTTTAATTTTGGGGGCCCCGGTTTTAAAAAAAAATTTATTTTTTTTAAAAAGGGTTTTTTTTTTTTTTTTTTTTTTTTTCCCCCCAAAAACCCCGGGGGGGGAAAAAGGGGGGGTTTTTCAAGAAAAAATTTCCGGGGGTTTTTTTGGGGGGGGGGTTTTTTTTTCCCCCCCCGGGGGGATTTAAAAAAAAAAATTTTTTTTTTTTTTGGGGGGAAAAAAAACCAAAGGGGGGAAACCCCTTTTTTTGGGAATGAAATGTATCCTGACACATGTGTAGGTGATAGGGGGGTTTGCTTGACATTAAAATTTCTTACGCCCAAAAAACTTTCTATTTGCAAAGCTAAAATTTGTTGTATTTTGAAAAGGTGTTTAATAAACCCCTTATCAGTTACACAAACGAAACCCAAAAAAAAAGCCCTTAAAAAAAAGAGTATAAGGGCGTCTGTATATTTCAGCCCCAAACAGACGGGGAGGGGTAAACATCGTAGGCCACACGTCCCCTTTCTTTTGCAAACGTTTTTTGGGTTTATACATTTGGTTCGTGTTATTTTGTCAGCTGTTGACTAATGAAGTGATTTATCCCTTTTAAATTTTCAGGGAAAATACAGTGTATGTCTAGAGTATCCTGGGGGCACTCGGCATCTAGGGGTCTAAACACCTGGAAATTTGCCCTGACATGTGTAAGGGAATGAAAGGCAGCTTTATGTTTCACAGGGGGGGGAGAAATATAAAACAGAAGGTGGGTGTGAGGGGGACGTGGTGAAGGAGTCAGTACTTGCCCCGGGGTCCCGGCCCCAAAAAATGAGGGTCATGTAACGAATCAAATTTAAACTCCCTAAACCCAAAATTTTTCAGGAAATTTAAAAAAAAAACGCACTACAAGTAAAATAAAGTTTAAAGTTTAGAAAATTTTTGTTTTTTGATTTTATCTCGTCCCAGTGGAATTCCCCCCCCCCCCCGTGGGTGAGGGGAAGGGCTGGGCTCTTGATGTACAGAATTTGGGGGTGGGCCTTTGAAATTGGGTTTTTTCCCGGGAAAGGGACCTATCCTCCCCGTCCTTAGACCAAAACCGATTTTCTCTTGTTCCCCCAGGCCCCCTTTTGACCCTTACGGGTTAGCGAACCATCCCTTAATGTAAAATATTAAGTATGGTGCCATTTTCGTGAATAATTTTCGTACCCAAAAAATATTAGGGATGAGAGGCACTAGAAGGACACTGTTAAACGCTACATGGGCACTGTTAAAACGCTAAAATAAAACTTTTTAACCCCGGGTACATGCAATGTTAAACCCCCTACCCTGGGCACTGTTTAAAACGCACATTGGCACTTTTTAACGCGCAAAATGACCAAATGTTAAGCGCTTCATGACACTGTTTAAAACGCTTTCATGACACTGTTAACACGTACATGACAATGTTAAACGCTAAATGACACTGTTAACACGTACTGACCCCCTTAACATGTACATAACTTAACACGCTACATGACCTTTTTAACACGCTACATGAAAATTAACACGCTAAAATGACACTGTTAAAAACGTTAAATGGACACTTTTAACACGCTACATGGGCACTTTTAACCCGCTTACATGACACTTTTTAAAAGCTAAATTTAACTGTTAAAAACGCTACATGATATTGTTAACATGCTACATGAAACTTAACAAGCTACATGGGCACTGTTAACCCCCTTTCAGCACGGGTTAAAAACGGAAATGACACTGCTAACACACTACATGACACTGGTTAAAATGCTTTCCCTAAATGTTTAACAAGGGTTTCATGGGGCATTTAACCGCTTTCATGTCCTGTTAAAAACGCTGCATTGGGAAAAAAACCCAAACTCATGGGGGGGGGACACTGTTAAACGCCGCAATTTAACCCCCGGGCCCCTGCTAACACGCTACATGACCCCTGTTAAAGCGCTTTCTTTACATGTTAACACGCTCATGGGCACTTAAAAGCTACTGACAATGTTAACGCGCTACATGACCTGTTAACACGCTAAAATGAAAACTGCTAAAACCCTACATGGGCAAGTTAAAATGCTACATAACACTGTTAAACGCTACATGTCATGTTAGCACCCCTGGGATGACACTTAAAAAGCTACATGACCTGTTAACCCGCTACATGACATGTTAACCGTACATGACACTGTTAACACGCTCATGACAGGTTTTAAAACAAAAGCTACATGGGCACTGTTAAAACCCCTACATGACATGTTTAAAACCCACAGGGCCCCTGTTAAAAAGCAAAAATGTAAAATTCTTTTTAACCTTGGGAGCTTTAAAATTTCCTTTAAAATACGGAAAACAGGATTCATTTAGTTTTAAAGGAAAAATGTAATAAAGTTAAAAATTTGCACATGCAAACTAAGAAATAGTGAAAGAATATATTAAAAACATGCCGGAACAATACTTTTCTCACCTAGTTAGAAAAAAATAAATTCGTGAATAAAAAATCTAGGTTTTTTGTTTAAATATACAAAAATCAAAAAATTTCACCGAGTCATTTCAGAAAAGATTTAGTTTAATAATGGTAAGAGGGTTTTGAGTTGGGTGGATGAAGTGGCAAAATTTTCACGCGCCGGCATACAGTTCCATCTGGGGTTTGACGACGTGGAGCCGCCATCTCGTTTTTTCCAAAGGGGCTGGTGCCCCCACGTGTGGAGGGGAGGAAAGTCAGGAGTAAATTTTTGTGTTGGGGTGAGTCATGGTTTGCCCCTGGTGGTAATGGTGGTTGGGGGAAAGTCTTGGGACGGGGGGGGGTAATGATGGGGGGGAAAATTTATGGTAGCAGTGGGTGGTAATGATGGGGGGGAAAAACCCTGGTAAACCCCTGGTTTTAAAGTTTGGGAAAATCATGGTGCAATGGTTGGGAAATTGGGGGTGCCCTTTGGAAGGAAAGTCATGGTAGCAGTGATGGTAATGGGGTGGGAAGTATTTGGTGGGAAGGGGGTAATTTTGGTGGTGGGAAATCATGGTAGGGAGTGATGGTAATTTGGGGGTGGGGGAAACATGGTAAACAGTGGGGTAATTGGGGTGGGGGAATTTTGGTAGGGAAAAGGGGTGGTAAGGGGGGTGGGGAAGTTTGGTAGCAGGATGGGAATGGTGGGGGAAGTTCATGGTAACAGTGGTGGTAATGGTGGTGGGGAAGTCGGGGTAGCAGTGGTGGTAATGTGGTGGGGAAACAGGTAGCAGTGAGGGTAATGGTGGTGGCAAAAGCATGATAGCATTGGGGGAAATGGTGGGGGGAAGTCATGGTAGCCCTGTGGTAATGGGGGGGTGAAGTCAGGTAGCAGTGATGGAATGGTGAGGGTGAAGTCATGGTAGCAGCGGTGGTAATTGTGGGGGGGAATCATGGTACATGATGGAATGGTGGTGGGAAGTCATGGTAGCATGAGGGTTAGGGTGGTGGGGGAAGCGGGGTAGCAGTGATGAAAAGGTGGTGGGAAGTCAGGTACAGTGATGGTAATGGTGGTGGGAAAGGGTCAGGGTAACGGGGTGGAAATGGGGGGGGAATCATGGTAGCAGTTGGGTAATGGGGGTGGGGAAACATGGACGTGAGGGTAATGGGGGGGCAAAGTCATGATAGCATTGGTGGTAATGGTGGGGGGGGGAAGTCATGGCAGCCCTGATGGTAATGGTGGTGGGAAGTCGGTAGCAGTGAGGGAAAATGGTGGGGGTGAAAGTCAGGGTTTTTACATGGTGGTAATTGGGTGGTGGGGAACCCATGGTGCATGATGGAAAGGGGGTGGTGAAGTAAAGGTAGAAGTGAGGGGAAATGGTGGGGGGAAGCATGGTAGCAGTGGGGAAAATTTGGTGTGAAGTCATGGTGACAGTGGGGTATGGTGGGTAAGTCATGGTACAGTGATGGTAATAGTAATGGAGTCAGGGAAAAAAATGGGGGGTATAAAAGCCATTGTAGTCAGCGTAATGGTCATCGTTTGTGTGTAGTTTAGCTTCTTATTGTAAACAATAGGAAAGAGGAAGAAGACGAGAGAGAATAATAAAGAGGAACACAAGAAAGAAAATGAAAAACACAAAGAAAATACAAACATTAAGAAAGAGGAGGACGGTGTTGAAAAGTGAAAGGATGAGGGAAGGTGAGGTGAAGTGAGGGAAGGTGAGGTGAAGCGAGGGAAGGTGAGGTGAAGCGAGGGAAGGTGAGGTGAAATGAAGGAAGGTGAGGTGAGGGAAATTAGAAAAAGTTATTATGTCATAACCTGTTGTCTAAATATTTTATCTGATAGCAATATAGTAGTATAGTTTGTAATATAGTCTGGCAGGTGTTGCAGGACAGGTGGTCATCTGTCACCAAACATGTCAGAGTGATCAGGAAAGTGTGGTGAGGGGAAGCTGTGATGAGCTTACGGTGTCATGCACACATCTGCTGACATTACCACAATGATTGCTGCGTGATGTTCAAGTGAGGCAACTGTGTGGCTCCCTATTTCAGCAATTTTCTTATTAAAAACATTCAGGAGTTAGTTAAATATACGGTACGTGCCAGCCTTATTACTGTTACTTCAAAGTCTTTTTTTATTTCCTTGTTGCCAGGAGATGCAGATGCAGTATGACTGACAACAAAATTAGGGTCGTTTGTAATTCTTCCTCCTACTTTCTATCGCCCATCAAACCACAAGGGGGATATTTTGTTGGCAAGATCTGAAAATTTCCTTCATTGTCGTGATAACCCATCATCCAAGTAGGTTTCCGTCATGTGACTGAGACCTTCCGTAGGTTCAGCGGTCGGCAGAGTAAAAAAAATAAGCATTATAAGATGTTTTGCGAGTCTAGTGTAAGCTTGCTGATGCTAAATCTCTTAACTAGCTGCCTGGTAGATACAAAGTTGTCAAGAGCATGTCATTACATCTGTGTAACCATTGTTCTCCAGGTAGAAATGTGCTAAGACACGGAGTGCGTCTACTCTCTCTCTATTTCTCAGTTCCTAAACCCACGACAGATAGATACAAAAATCTTTGTGATGAATGGTTTAGAAAACCGACAAGTTGAAGAATTGAGACACTTATGCAACACATGGGAATCTTTATTGAAGAAACGTTTCGCCACACAGTGGCTTCATCAGTCCAATACAAAGTAGAAATGGGTAAGGAGAGTAGAAGTTTGAGGTAATCAGTCCCTCAACCTGGAATCGATGTGTTCAGTCCATCACTCTTGTAGGAAGTGCAGCATAGGGCCAGAGAGGTGGCTTATATACGGGGGTTTAGATGAGTTGAAGCAGGAGGAGGTGAGATCACAGTGGGACCTGCCACTAGTGTAAGTGGCGAAACGTTTCTTCAATAAAGATTCCCATGTGTTGCATAAGTGTCTCAATTCTTCAACTTGTCGGTTTTCTAAACCATTCATCACATCTGTCAGACACTGCAACATCATGGAATCTTGGTACAAAGACTTCAACGCTTGCCCAACCTTTGGACGACGACCTACTTACACTAGTGGCAGGTCCCACTGTGATCTCACCTCCTCCTGCTTCATCTCATCTCACCGGCAGTATATAAGCCACCTCTCTGGCCCTATGCTGCACTTCCCTACAGAGTGATGGACTGAACAAAATCGATTCCAGGTTGGGGGACTGAATTACCTCAAACTTCTACTCTCCTTACCCATTTCTACTTTGTATTGGATGATAAAGCCACTGTGTGGCGAAACTTTTTCTTCAATAAAGTTTCCCATGTGTTGCATAAGTGTCTCAATTCTTCAACAAAAATCTTTGTTGATGAACCACTGAAATATAAGCGTCATCAATACTATTCCCGCAATACACAAATTAACCTGCACATAGGAGAGAGGAGTTTTACCACGAAGTCTCGGTCCGACTTGGACCATTTACAAAGTCACAGTGTGACTTTGTAAATGGTCCAAGTCGTCGTAATTTCCCTTTTCTCCTATGTGGGGGTTTTTGTGTATTGTTCCAGTCATAGTTATTACTCTTGCAACTATGTTATCTATCGATTACTTTTTTAATAAACAGTAATAACTTTTTGCATTTTTTATCTAGATATTACGGTTTTTATTTCAAATTGTTTGCTCGAAAGGTTTTATTAATTTCCAAGCCTGACCTCAAAAATGGGCTGCTAACAAAAAACTATAAATTATGAAGATATAAAAAGTTGTTAAAGACAAGACAAAAGGGTGAGGAAATAAAATAAGGTTAAGACAATCTAGCACCAGCTATTAGAGGGAGATTCAACACTAAGTAAAGAACTAACTCCTTCGTTGACCTTATACTTCCCTTTTCGTTTATGTTTGGTGTAAGCAGACAGAAGGGATTTACAGGATAAAAGTCTATATAAGCAGTAGAATATCTAAATCTAGCTCTAAATTTAAATTTTTATTGCTATCAGGGAGAAAAAAAAATTGAAATATAGACCAAATAATCATCGTATAACACACCATAACAAAAAGTTCATTCGCCACTTTTATTTCTCTCAAATTCATTCCGCCTATGTATACACCCTTTCATTTTTCTATTTCCCTCTTGTTATTTCTATTTGTTGCGTATCAACAGCTGTGTACATACGTCAGAGATATGCTGAGAAGACGGGGCCTTTGAAGAGTAGAAGCTGTCAGCACGCAGACTTCTAAGGGGTTGCTCTGACTGGGGTCTCATCGCAGGAGCGGGCCCATGCTCATGTCCTGCAAATTTGGGTGCATGAGGGGATGCCTTTAAATCAAGAGCACACAGTTAACTACATGAATTTTGTGTTAAAAGTCACGAATTTTGTGAAAAAATTAATAAATTTTACACAAAATTCATGACTTTTACATAAATTCTTGTTCGTGTTTATTAAAGTTAAAAAACTTTATGGCTTTATTTTATTTTTTATCAATTTTTTTCCAGGTACACGAGAGGAAAAAATATATTCGTAAATATTCAGGAAAACCATTAAAGCTTCTGAAGGTCAATTACCATTTAATTTTTTTTTTATTATACAATACAAGGTGTTCAAAAAGGGGAAAAAATCGAGTCAAAATTCAAGTCATTTGCACTGTAATGTCTGAGAATTTCCAGCAAGACAGCTGTTGCATGAATGATGGTGAAGGTGTTGTCTTTTTTGTCATTACACAGGTTTTAACATGATCTCCATCTACTCACCGTTCACCATCTCCTCTAAAGGAAAAGTTGACCCCAAACTCTGAGTTGAGGTCGTGGTTGCTGTGGTGGTGGAGCCTGTCCGTGGAATTATCGTGGTTGCTGTGATGGAGCCTGTCCGTGGAGTGGCTGTGGGCGTTGTGGTGGAGTCTATCTGTAGAGAGGTCGTGGTTGCTGTGGTGGAGCCTGTCCGTGGAGTGAGACCTGTTGGAGTCCATATGGGGCTGTGGATGCAGCTGATGCAGGAAGGCATTCGCCAGATGCTCCCGTGAGTGTGATCTAGACCGGTTGATCCTGGCACTGCTGTGGACTGAAGCAGCTGCTATGCTCTCCCTCCTGCTGGTTCTGTCCAATGCTGCAGCAGGAGCTGGCTGGTCCAACAGGTCGACGAATGCCTGCTGAGAGCTAGCCAGGTCGGAGCGAGCATCTGCCCCAATCATGACACGAGGTTCACCATTCTCCCCGCGACTCACTACACATGGACGGGGAGGTGCTGGCCCCTTGACACGAGGGATCAACTGTTGGAGGAAGCGAATGTCAACGTGCATGATATACAACATACAGAGGTTGACATGTTAGTATTACTCAGGTTTCAGATGGGCTCACTTAGGACACTGAATTAATGATTCGCTCCATCAGTCTTATTGTTTCAATGGGAATCATTCTTGAGTGGCAAGTGTGTGTTCTGCCATACCTTCTAAACTCTGTGACGCTTTTTATTAATAATAAACAATAGTAACAACAGTGTTCAGATTGTTATTATTATTATTATTATTATTATTATTATTATTATTATCAGTAGTAGTAGTAGTAGTAGTAATGTTTTCGACTAGAACTATTTTCTATGTTCTCAATGTCAAATAATTTCCCAACTATTCGTCTCGTGTCTTATCCTCATGTAACATGTCCTTCCTCACTCTCTATCTCTCTCTCTCTTCCCTAGATGCATTGACACTCCCAAAGTTTAGTATAAGGAAGACTTACATTGAATCCTGAGAGAATAAAAAAAAATCCTCTGCATTACTAGAATACTGTAAAGTTCCTCTTTGTAAACAATGACATTGTCTGTAGCTACGCTCACTCCTTCCCTCCAAGAGTCGAGATTATTCCTGTAGGATCCCCCATGAACTGTAACTCTTGCTGTTACAGATATCTATATTAGTCCAAGCCCTCATATTTCTTAAACAGAAAATAATTTCCCTTGCACACAACATCATACATGAAACATCAAGATATTACGACACAGGTGTGTGTAATACATGAGGCTCGATCCTCAGATATCGTATATGGAAGCACAGAATGTCATGACCCGACTATGACAGGGTTGCTGCACTCTTCTGTCTTGTCTGGATGTCAGAGTCATATCCCTAAAGAACGATCAAGTCTCCAGAGTTTAACACACACACACACACACACACACACACACACCACGACAGGTGGAGACAAAACTCACCACAGGAGGAAGGGTGGTGTGTACCCCCACAGAACGGTCCTCGGCGAAGGACGCTTGAGAGTGGTCGTCCCACACTTAACTCCGAACCCGGGGGCTCGATGTAGCCGCTCCTCTTCTCGTAGCTCATTGGAGGCTACAGAGAAAGAAAAAAATAAAAATTAAAAAAAAATAAAAAATTTTTAAATAAT
>NW_026491166.1:0-14146 GCF_026875155.1 Cherax quadricarinatus
AACCCGAAAAAAAGTTGCAAAAAATAGAAGATAGGCAGTCAAAAGGATAGCAATGTATGTAGTGTGTTAAGGTGTGGGCCAGTGTTGATGTATGGGTGGGGGAGGGGGGGAAGGGGGGGGGTTGGGGTTTTTGAGGGGGGGTGAACAAGAAAGCAGTCACCGCCTTCCCCTTTTGTGGGATGGGTCGAAGTGACTGCAAGCAAGTCTCCTCTCAGCTCTGGTGAAGAACTACTCAGGAAAACCCCAAGTAAATTCTCGAGCAACAGTGTTCAGAGTTGCTCAGCTGAAGAGCGGGAACGACGACGTCTTCTCTCCACGGTGGCTGGGCTGCTACTCCTGAAACCCATTCTCTTTGCTGACGACACGACTTATGTCATCTCTCACCCTAATCTTGCCACCCTCAACACCATTGTTAACGAGGAGCTGATCAAAATATCGACTTGGATGACAGCCAATAAACTTACGCTTAACACTGACAAAACCTACTATATTATGTTTGGTAGCAGAGCAGGAGATGCACAAATTAACATTAAGATCGACAACACTCTAATTACCAGACATAATAAGGGCAAATTCCTAGGCCTATACCTTGACAACAACCTGAATTTCAGCACCCATATCCAACACATAACCAAAAAAAGTATCCAAAACAGTTAGGATCCTCTCCAAGATACGATACTACGTGCCGCAAAATGCCCTTCGCACACTATACCACTCACTTATTATCCATACCTCACCTATGCTATTTGTGCTTGGGGATCAACTGCAGCAACACACCTAAAGCCAATAATAACCCAACAAAAAGCTGCAGTAAGAATAATCACTAAATCCCATCCCTGGCAACACCCCCCCCACTCTTCATAGATCTAAAACTTACTCCCTGTTCAGTACATCCACACTTACTACTGTGCAATCTACATCTACAGGACCTTAAAACTCCAATATCAACCTTGACCTAAAACGCTTTCTTGATAGTTGTGACAGAACCCACAGCATAACACCAGACACAAACATCTCTACGACATTCCCGTGTCCGACTAAACCTTTACAAAAATTCAATGTATGTCAAAGGCCCTAAAATCTGAAACACCCTACCTGAGAACTCTAGAACTGCAGACACATTCATCACTTCAAAACTACCATTAGAAAGCATCTTATCTCCCTGATACACCCCATCAACTAACTACACGAATACCACCTGGTGGTTCACACTTTCACTCACCCATTTGACCATAAACAGAAATATTAATCTCAATCTTAAAATAATGAATCCTATGATACTCCAATACTGAAACTATGTACTGTGCCAAAACAAAAGCATTCACATTGCTAAACTCACAAACTAGTATTTAGTCACTTAGCCATAATACGAACTTACCTCATAATTTGTAATATTTTAAAATAAAGAATTAAACTAAGTCTGCCCGAAATGCCTAGCCATGCTAGGCGTTCTAGTGGTACACTCTGTAATCATTATTTAACTACATGTAAACCACACAACAACCAAATTCTGTAAATTCAACATTGTAATCTTTATAGAGAATAAACTTTGAATTTGAATTTGAATTTGAATTTGAATTTATCTGGCGTCTACCCTGGATGACCACGCCAGGAACAGAGCTGGTAATAAAAAATAAACTGGTTACCAATGGTCATGATAATATAACATTTAAGAATGGAAAAAGAGTGATAAATGCCAAAATCATTACTGGTAACCAGCAAACAAAAGAAAGGAACAAACAGTAATACTCCTGATTAGGAGAAGAGTGGAGATGAAGCGACTCTCCAAACTTCAATCCACACCAGGTAAGGTCAATACTACCAGGAGTAGAAATTTGAACAAGTCAGACACCAAGAACTAGTTTCGCCCCAGCCCGCCAGAGGGAGGGGGGGGGTGCGCGACGTAACTCGCTAATGGTTCCTGGTTGCCTGAACAACCTTAACCCCACTCACGCCTACTTTTCCCTCGTACCGTAAACAAGCAGTTAGGCCTGAGTGGTTGAGGGGAGAGGACGTGTGTGTTGAGTGAAGTCCTAGGCCTTCTATATGAGAACTGCTTATCTCACCCGGACGATAACTCATCATCAAAAAATATGTGGGGCGCAGCGAATTGTGCGGGAACTCTTTGTGTGAACTGTGATAGTGATATCCCCTGTAAAACACAAAATTTGATTTGAAGTTCCCGTAGGATGCTACCCCCTCCCCCACCTCCCCTGTCCCCCCTCCTTCCCGTTTGGAATCAGGCATTCCCCTCTATTTATTATGGTTTGAGGGGGTTTTTTGAAAGACCACATAAATGCTTGAGGGGCCGTGTCAGTCCCCCTTTTCCGCACTCCACTCATCTTTTTTGTATGCCCCCTGTGTGCCTACCGCCTCACAACCCAAATACCCAAGTGGTTGAAGGGGCTTGCAAGCCATTCAACGGGTTGAAAGCAGCTTTTAAAGGGCCCAGCAGTCTTGTATACGTTTTACAGTTTTGCTGGCTCCAGTGTTTCCTGCAGTGGCTTATTTAAGAAAAATTTAACGGCATTGCAGCAAATTTTTTTTAAGTGGGACTGCCAGAGGTTTTACCTATAAACATTGAAATTTTGTGCTAGTTTTAAGTGCTGCAGATTTGTTGAAACTATTTGACGAGTGGATTTCACTGACTTAGGACATTGTGCGCCCCAAAATCCCAAATTGGGTTTAAAAATGGGGGAATTTTGGGCCCTGGGGTGCCCCGAAAATGGCACTATAAGACCCGCATGCCATTACCCATACTGCGTGTGTTATGAGGTGAATGCCCCTTCCCGCTTTCTATTCACGGATCCTTAACTGTCGCATTATTATGGGGGATAAGGGCGAGTTTAGCTGATCCGGCAAAACAGCGCCCCCAAGAGCCACAGTAAAGGGCCCCAATTTTCAAAAGCCTTTGTAAAGTTCTACATTTGTTCCGGCCGTACCTTTGGGTGTTGGGAATGTTTTAAGTAGGAAAATTTGTCTGTCTTTTCCAAAGACACGTGGCTAGATGTGTTAAGTGCTGCGGGTCTGGGTAATTAACAAGTATCTGTTGGAATCCGAGCGACGGGGGCCCCGTAAAATGCCCTTTGAAAATCGCACTGCGACCCGCAGGCACTACACCCATTTTTTGCTTGTCTACGAGGTGAATATCCCTTCCTTGCCCCTTTTCTTATGGAAAAAAGGCGGTTTTCACTGACCCAAAAGTAACAAAAACTCTTCCTCTCAACGTGAACTAAAAGTGACCTATGGATGGAACGAAGTAAATGAGGTGAAGGCGAATTCGTACGTTTAGAAGTAAGGGAGTTTTGAAAAAAGAAAGGGTTTAAAGGAGATTTTGCTCAAGAAACAACAAAAGGGACAACACCAGCAGAACGGTTGGGCTTTATTTCCCTGCTAACATGGTTTGAGGCAAGTTTAGTGGTTTTACAAAGCTTATTAGCAAAGAAAAAAACCTTGGACGCTTTCGTCATGACGAGGAAAATTAGTTTTGTTATAACGACTAAACATTATAGAAAAACTTCTTACCATAAATATGCTAACACCCAAACTCAAGCTGCCCCCCCAAGTCCAAAGTACTTTTTGTTACCCCAAAAAGTCAATAAGTAATGGCCCTAAATTTCCCTGTTGCAGTCAAGTTGAAAACCCTCGTCGATTTCCAAATGATTGATATTGGCTGAGTGGTTTGGGTCAAGGGGACTCCACCATCATATTCTTTCTTTGCGCGCTTAAAGGATTAAAAAAATGTTTGTACAAAGCCCCTCACCTAGATGACAAGTGCAGCGCTGGGGTACATTGCGGGAAATGTCACTAAGTCACACTGGGTGCGGGGGCCCAAAGGGCCCCCCCTTTCCCAGTTATGTAGATAAAGAAACCCCAGCCCGTTCATTAAAATGTATCAATTGAAAGACCCCAGGAGTCCAGTGTCATGTTTAAATGCAGAGCGAAACTGCCCACTGCCAGCCGCAGAGCCCCGCCTCCCCAATCACCCCCATGATGAGGCAATAGGCCTACCAATATTATGTCTGAATATGACCCTTGCCTGAACTCAGAAAATATGGTTGAGCGGCACTCGGGAGACTCAAAGAGCACGATCATTTGCTATCAACATGTCATGTGCTGGGTTGACCCCATCGTTGGCTGGCAGCTGTCAGTAGCACCTGATAGCTGCGGGACTTCATACCCCCTGATGACGTAGTTTTGCTGGGTGGTACAAATGCAGCTGGTAACATACTGAAAGCAACAATGGTGTTTGAAAAAAAAATTTGAGCACCCGGGGAAAAAACTTACAGAGGGGAAAATGAGTACATAAACCCCAAGTAGTCAGCCATTAAAAAAAGAGTGGGTGATGATGAACAAACTGATATTCAGTGGTGTTAAAAATCACAAAAAGATGAATTGAAGGGGTTTTTTTACAATCACAGTGAAATGATAAGGGCAGTGAAGGCCATCATGATATCAACCTGATGGTGTAATGTATTGAAGTTGAGGTGGAGATGCCCCCGGTTGTTGATAAGGTGTATGTATACTGGTCATAATGAAAAGGAAGTATACATGTGATGATAGGGGAAGTTGTAAAAAGCGGGTTGAGTGGGGGGATAGTGCACCTTCCATACTTCAAGACAAAGACGCGTCCCCCTTGTGCAAAGATCCAAGAGGTCTCACTAATGGAAGTGCATTGGGAGACTCAGGGAAAAGGAAAATAGATGTATTGATTTTGATTATGTCTGTTTTTTATTTAGTAATTTTTTTCATTTTGCTGAAAAATTTAAAAAACTATCCCGCTTTTATAAGGGAACAAACTGTATAAAACTACCCATTTTAAGTTGGAATTTTGCGCACTTAAAAAAAAGATTTTTGCCCTTTCATCATAAAGTAACCACTAAATCCATTGATATTGTGTGTCTAAAAGAGGCGAGCCCCTGAAAAACCCCAAACCCCCCTAAATCCCATCGTTTGTTGCTAAAACCCTCAAATCATAATTCTTGTGTTTATATTTTAAAAAAACCTTCCCATCAACTTTTTGCACAAAAGAAAAAGAGGGCTACAGATCACGTGTTGGTTTTATATGGGAACTTACCCCAAAAAATTTAACTTTTTCGCCCCTGTGATAATTTTAATTCTTGGAGCCCCCAACTTTGCTCGTTGGCCTATCTCATTAGGGGTGATTTTTGCAAGACACAAAAGCATTGGAAATCTCAGTTTGGTTCGTAATGGAATCAACTGTTGTCACTTTTAAACAGTAGATAATGTGCAAATTGTAGGTGACCTTGAACCCACAATATCTTGGAGGTGCCCTTTGATTGTGTCTTGGCTTCAACATTATTCTGCCACTGGAGTTTCCCATTGTAACAGTATAGGTCTGATCTTTTCCCCAAGGTAACCTCTTAATATTGGTAATACTATTTTCCCGGGTGGGATTCAAAGGGAAACGTTTAATGTTTCCCCTTTTTAACTGATACTTTTTTTGCACATGTGATGACGGGTAAAATTTCCCCTATGAGTGTCCTCTGTCGAGACTTTAACAATGCCTTGTGGCAGTTTCAAATTCTTGACCCGCCTCTGAAACCCCCCTATCTTAAACCCAAAATGACCCCATAATAATCATAAGTTTTAAAAAAATAAACCCTATTACAATATTCTTAAATTTCGAAATTGAAACGTATGCTGCAGACTAGGCCTAGCCATAAAAACCAATCGCCCCCTAAAAAGCTGAGCCTCTTCAAATGCCCTTGCTCTGCCAGGGGGCGTATGACAGAGCTGGGGCAAAAGACTGGGAACAATTTGTCAATGGTCTCAATGCTCACACCCCACTTAGGGGGGCTGGAGGGACAAAAATAAATTTAAGGGTAACAAACGGGGGAGATGCGACCCCCATCCCTTGCAAGGGCGAATGAGTTAGTCATTTGGGTGCTACATCTAGCTTGACAGTCTTCCCCGTACCAAGGCAAAATTTAATGGACAAATATGATGCAAGGGAGAGACTTGTTTGCTTTTGTCAGAAAGGCAGAGCTAAAGCAACACCCCTTTACTAATTATGAATTTGATGCAGAACTAACTAAGGGAAAATCCCGCGCCGGGTGGGAGGTTTACAAATACTCGATTGCTGTGCAGTCCCAGGTAATCCTTTCTTAAATTATATAACATGAGTTATGTCAGGGGAGCCCCCTAAATCATGACCAATACCCCTTTTTTTCCCATTCCAAAGCCCAATCAACAAAACTCTTTTCGCCCAATACCCCTTCTAGCTGTTGTGTAAAACTTTTTAAAAGGGATATTCAAACGTCTTATGCCAAAATTTAAAGGAATTTTGTCACCCCCCGGTTTGCATGGCTTCAGCATGGAAAGGGGTGTGCATCATTGCATTACCACCTTTTCACTCTGCACACTGAAGCTCTACACTACGTTCCTTGACCTTTAAATCCGCTTTTGTGTAAACCAACAAATGTAATCATTTGTAACTTGCCAGAATGGATGTTGGAGGATGGCTTCTCCGCTGGATTAAAGGTTACCGGCCAAAAGAAAGTCGTCTGTGTTGTTCCAGGGGCCCTAGAAATGTAACAAAATTTTGAATTAGGAACCCCCCAGGGAGGTGTGTTAGTCCCACCCTTTTCAACATTTTGATTTTTGCCTATTAAAGCCAGCCTAGCCAGCCCCATCATTATTGGTTATTTTGCTGATGACAAATGATTCACAATACCGGGTTCTCAAACACCCCAAAAAATTCTTAATATGTTTAGCCTCGGTAGGACCTGGGGTTAAAAATTAGGGGGTAAAACAAAGATTCAACGGCGTCCCCCCGGGAGAGAGGCCCGTTCGTCGATCCCCGTTTCATGATGGGTCTCTTCAGATATGTAAGGGGATACAGGGATCTAGGGTTTGAGGTTCCACTACTTGGACCTGTTGTAACGAATTTTTTGCCAAACAAAGAAAGGCTGAGAGCACTTGAGTTTGTGGCAGGGTTTTTATCCCCGGTATGGTCTAAATTAAAAATTGGGAAAATGATGTATCTTTCTTATATTGTCATTGGTTTATTTGCAGCGCCATCTTGCACTCGTGTCTGAGGGAAACTTGGAGGGTGGAAAAACTGCAAAAAAAAAAGCAATGAGGTTATCCTAGGGATGCCCTCGTATGCCAAAATTTTAAATATGCGGAAAGAAAACTTAAATTCCAACTTAAAATGTGTTATGAAAAAAATTCCTTATTGGGGTCAAAACTTTGGCTAGCCCCCTTCAAACCCCCCACAGAAGCCTCCAAACTTTCCCCAGCACTGGTAAAATTTCCTTCCAGATGGATCGAAAAAATGGAACCCACCTCCCCAGAAACCCGCTAATGATCTATATCAAATTGGCAAAAGAGAATTTCCCTGCTCCCTGGATATTTCCCCATTCCCCAAAATACCATTCCTCCCTTTCCCCCCCAAAACTTTCTTAAATCACAACCAAAGCTTGTCTTGAAGCCAAAAATATGCCCTTTAAACTGTATTGATAATTAGTCACACGAACAATCTTTTACAAATTTTTTACGCGATGGTTTGTTCACCCGTCCCCTGGGGCAGTGGTAGTGCTGTGTTTCAACAGGTGTGGGTCTCATAAAGAAATTGGGCACGCATCAAAACTGGGCCCCTTCCCTTTAAAAAGAACTGTTTGCCATCTCCTTGCACTAAATGTGTCCCTGTATCTAAAGGGTTTACACTTTAATTTAAGATTCTCTGTCATCCCTAAATGCTCTCAAATCTTAAGTTAAAATTTTGGCAGTTTTGTCAGAAACCAGAAAAGTATGGAAGATTTTGGCATGGAGTCAGAGTGCAATGCTGTGGATTCCTCCAATTGGTCTTCAGATGTTTTATAGAATGATAAATTGGTAAGCTGTAGCTTTCAAAGAGGGGGGAGATTAATCTTTGGGTTGTCATTTAGCAGTTTGAAACAATAACGAAAGAACTTCAAAAAGAATTTTTTGACTTGATTTGGGGGATTGGGAAAAATAGTCCCCTATCTTTATTCCCTCTGAGGGGAGCCCCCATGTCTATGGTGCATCCAAAAAGATAAAAGCTCTTGGATGTCACTACTGCCCGTCCGGCTGGGTTCAATATTTTGGCAGGTTAAATCAACCACCCCCTGTAGACCAAACAAAAGTAAAATTTGCAGATGGACATGTCCAAAAATTGGTCCTTTTGTATGGAGTGTGATAAAAAATTTAAAGAATTTTGAAACAACTCACCAAAGTGTTTAAAAAAGGCTAAGTATTTTTCCACGTGGTAAATTTCAGGGCCTTCTGGAGAAAATACCCCGACTTTGCTAGGGAAATAAAACATTACCACATGTTGCATGTGTCTGTGTGTGCGTGGTGTGGGTGGTGTGTGTGTGTGTGGTGTGTTTGTGTGTGTGTGTGTGGTGTGTGTGTGGGTGTTGTGTGTGGGTTGGGTGTTGGGTTGGTGTGTGTGGGTGTGTGTGTGGGGGTGTGTGTGAGGGGTGTGTGTGTGTGGGTGTGTGTGAGGGTGTGTGTGTGGGTGTTTGTGGGTGTGGTGGGGTGTGTGTGAGGGTGGTGTGTGTGGGTGTTGGTGTGTGTGTGTGTGTGGGTGTGGGTGTGTGTGGGTGTGCGTCCTTGTGTGTATGCATTTATTTGTGCTTTTTGCAATGTCCTGCGTGGGCCCTCGTGGTGTATGTGCGGCGCGCGCTGTGTGGGTGTATGATCACTTAAATATTTGTATTTATAAGTATTACAATTGCGACCCGGTGTGGACGTATCGTGGTTCTTACTTTTGTAATTTTTTCAGACTTAACCTTTGTATAGGAGTGAAGCTATTATTACCTCTGTAACTTGCCCTGATTTGTGACCCGATCTACCTGGAGTTATTACCTTTGTAACTAGTTCGTTCAAAATTTGGGGTCCAGTCATGGGCCCCTTATGTACCTTTGTAATTTTTGACTACCCCCCACGGGTGGGAGGGGTTTTTTTTGGAGTTTACCCGGAGGAGTTCGGGGGCAACGCCCCCCGGCCCGGTCTGTGACCCGGCCTCCCGGTGGATCACCCCCGATCAACCAGGCTGTTGCTGCTGGCGACGCAAAACCCAAGTACGAGCACAGCCCCGGGTGATCAGGAAAGATTTAGGTGCTTGGGGTGCTTAAAAATATTAAAGTGTGTGTGTGTGTGTGTGTGTGTGGTGTGGTTGGTTTGGGGTGTGTGTGTGTTGGTGTGTGTGTGTGTGGTTGTGTGTTGTGGTTTGTGGTGTGTGGGGGATAACAAACAAAATTTGCACCAATAATCATTACAGTTGTGCCGGGTGGCAAGTGTGAATTTCTCTTACTCTATAATTTGTTTTGATTGAGCAAAATAAAAAGAAGTAACCTTCTACAAATTCTTACCTTTTTAATTGTGAGTCTTTTTCCCTTTTTACCATTCAGCTATCAAAACTTTGGGGGCCCCTCCCCGGACCCCTTCGTACCTCTGTAAATTTTAAATACCCTTTTTTAAAATTGTTGAGGGGCCAGATTACTGGAGTTTTATTCCCCTTTTAAATTGTGAGTTCATTACCCTTTGTAAATTGTGATTATTACCTTTTTTTTAAATTTTTGAGTTCATTACCCTTTTTAAATTGTGAGTTCATTACCCCTTTTAAATTGCTCAGCTACAAAATTTGGATCCATCCCTGGGCAATTTTTTACCTCTGTAATATTTTGAACCCCCCCCACAGGATGGGTAAAAGGGGGTCATAATAAACATTAAATAACAACCGTAAACCGCCATCAAGGTGAACTCGCACACTTTTTCTTCTCTATGGTTTATAACACAAGATGGATAGGTGAGTTCCCCCTGTGGGCTTCAGAATTTGCAGTGAAAGCTTCCCGGAGAGGAATTTTTTTCAAGAAGAATTTCCTTCACTAGCTTAAAGTTTCCCCCCATTTAATTCTATTTGTAAAAATAAAATTGAAGATCAACTCAACCCCAGGAGGGGCAGGACACTCGGGCCCCCGTCCTTCAGAAATTCAGAAATGACGTACGGTGTTTTCACAAATTTCATACGGGGCTTCACAAGGACCCTTTATTTCATACACTCGGCCCCGAATGCGGGGTGTAAAAAAAACGTTTTGAGACTGCGACCCAAACGACAACGATGAGACTGACGAAATTTGAAAATGTTTACATCTGGGTGTCTTTATTCTGGTACTGATATCCCCGAGTATCCGATATTGATAATGTCAAATTTTTTAAACCTTTTCCCGGGATTATTACCAGAGTGCCAGTCCTTTTGACTGAGGACAGACATCTCATGCTGTGGTAGGAAGCTGAAGATGTGTACCAGGCACAAGTCAAACTGAGGAGACGATGACTGGAATCAATTATTAGATTCACAAACACTATCAAACAAAACACGGGGATGTTTGCTTTACCTGCTTCCAAAGCATGTATCGCACTACAACACAGTAACAAGATTATAGACCAGCCAGTATCCCTCCCCCTTCAACAGTGCATAAATCTACGCTCGAATAACTCTCACAAAAGCCATGTAACTCTCACAAAAGCCATGTAACTCTCACAAAAGCCATGTGACATCACTTTGAGGACTATTTTAGCCATTGTCTCCCATTTCGTCTATGTACATGAAAAAGCCCAGTGTCGGGTGAAACGTTGTAGAAATGAAGGACTCTTGCTGTTTTACTAAATTAACTTTCAGAAAAAATTAAGCTTTAAAGATCACGTGCCCAGCTCAGAGCGTGATCTTTGTAGGATTGTATGGTCCAGTGGGTTAGAGTGCCGTGAGGTGGGCTAAAAGAACACGGGTTCGATCCAACAGCTAGTCACAGTGTTGTTATTGATTAAATACCACTTGTTCGTGGTTATAATATATATATATATATATAGTATATATATATAAAATATATATATATATATATATATATATATATATATATATACAGTGAAACCCTGGGTTCTGGCAATAATCCATTCCAGGAGCTAGGCCTAAACGCGAAACAGCCGAAAGGCGAAGCAATATTTCCCATAAGAAATAATGTAAATAAAATTAATCCATTCTAGACCCACAAAAATATTCACAAAAAAAAATAATTTTTTTAAAGAACAACTATAGTTTTACATACAACACACATACATATATATTATATAGATAAATTAAAATTTAAATAAACATTTAAAATAACATTTACTTACCTTTATTGCAGAGACTTGCTGGTATCTGGAAGATAGGGAGGAGGAGGAGGGAAGACTTATTGTTTGGAAAGGAAATTCCCTTCCATAAAGACTTTAGGTAACAAGTCCTTATCTGGGGTTATTTCCCTTCTTTGTCTTTTAAGGCCACTAGGACCAGCTTGAGAGTTACTGGACCCCTGTCTCACAAAATAACTGTCCAGAGTGCTCTGTTTCTGGCATCTCTAAGATTTCCCTGAAGTGGGACAAGGTTTTTTCACTGAACATGTTGCAGATATGGCTTGTTTCAGCTTGGTCAGGGTGATGCTTTTCAACAAAAGTTTGCAACTCATTCTACTTTGCACACATGTCCTTAATCACTGAAGAAGGTATCTCCTTCACTCCCTCTTCCTCCTCCTCTGAAGCAAGTTCCTCAGCTGTGGTCTGATGCTGCTCCAGTTGAAGCTCTTGCAGTTCGTCAGTGGTTAGATCTTACCTGTGGTCCTCCACCAACTCTTCCACATCCTCTCCACTCACCTCCAACCCCATGGACTTGCCCAGTGCCACAATACGTTTCACAACAGAGGGTCGGCAGGGTCAGGGTTAGGGTCAGTCTCAAACCCTTCAAAATCCCTCTGGACGACACACTGTGGCCACAATTGTCTCAGAGCAGAGTTCAAAGTCCTGGAAGTCACTCCCTCCCAAGCCTTACCTATAAGGCTTGGGAGGATACTGAAGTGCTTCCTCCAGAACTCTCTTAGGGTCAACTGAGTGTCTGAGGTCACTTGAAAGCACCTTTCAAACACTGCTTTGGTGTAGAGTTTTCTTTAAGTTAGAAATGACCTACTGGTCCATGGGCTGGAGGAGAGGAGTGGTGCTAGGAGGCAAGAACTTAACTGTTACAAAACTGAAGTCCCTAGACAATAAGTCTTCCAAGTTTGGAGGATGAGCAGGAGCATTGTCCATTACCAGGAGGCACCTGAGTGGCAAATTATTTTCCAGGAGGTATTTTTTCACACTGGGGCCAAACACTTCATGGATCCACTCTTTGAAAATTTCCCTCGTGACCCAGGATTTATGATCAGCTTTCCGCAACACACACATTTTACTTTTGATGACATGGTTTTTCTTGAACACTCTGGGATTTTCTGAGTGATACACCAGTAAAGGCTTCACTTTAAAATCACCACTAGCGTTAGCACAGAACAAAAGAGTGAGCCTGTCTTTCATAGGCTTGTGTCCTGGCAATGTCTTTTCCTCTTGAATAATGTAGGTCCTCTTTGGCATTTTCTTCCAAAACAGGCCTGTTTCGTCACAAGTGAATACTTGTCGGGGTTTGAATTTTTCAGTCTCTACATACCCCTTAAATTCACTCACGAAGTTTTCAGCCGCACGTTTGTCTGAATTTGCTGCCTCATGCCGTACCACACTGTGTATGCCACTACACTTCTTAAATCTGTCAAACCAGCCTCTGCTGGCCTTAAATTCACTAACATCTGCACTGGTTCCAAGCATTTTCTTTATCAGATCGGCATGCAACTGCCTTGCCTTCTCACAAATGTTCGACTCAAAAACACTATCACCCGCTATCTGTTTATTGTTGATCCACACCACCAACAACTTCTCAACCTGTTCGACTGTTTGTGATCTATTTTTGGATAACATGACAACACCTTTTGCAACATCAGCTTCCTTGAGTTCTTTTCTCTTCGCCAGGATAGAAGTGATAGTGGATCTGTTTTTGCCGTACATCCTGGCAAGCTCCCCCACGCAGACGCCACTATCGAATTTTTCTACTATCTTCTTCACTGCTATGGTGTTCCTCACTTTCTTAACCACAGGGCCCATGGTGGCTTATTTCACAGTCACAATTAATGGCTGGATGGCTGCCTGGCTGGCTGGATGGATGGCTGGCTGCCTGGCTGGCTGGATGGATGGCTGGCTGCCTGGCTTGCAGGATGGCTGGCTGGCAGGCTGCCTGGCTGGATGGCTGGGCTGGCTGCCTGCCTGGCTGCCTGCCTGGCTACCTGCCTGGCTGGCTGACTGGCTGGCTGGATGGCTGCCTGGATGGATGGGTGGCTGCCTGGTGGCTGGCTGGCTGGCTACCTGACTAGCTGGCTGGCTGGCTAGCTGAATGGCTGGCTGGCTGCCTGGCTGGCTGCCTGGCTGGCTGGCTGCCTGGATGGCTGGGCTGGCTGGCTGACTTGCCTGGCTGGCTGGATGATTGGCTGCCTGGCTGGCTGGCTGGCTGGATGGATGGCTGGATGGATGGCTGGCTGGATGGATGGCTGGCTGACTGGATGGCTGACTGCCTGGCTGCCTGGCAGGTGGCTGGTTGGCTACCTGACTGGCTGGCTGGCTGCCTGGCTGGCTAGCTGGATGGCTGGCTGGCTGCCTGGCTGGCTGGCAGGATGAGAGCACAGGGTAATGTTCACTCAAGGATAAACAACACTAGACTGGCTGATGATGTATGTTGGCCGAAACCTGGGGCAAAGGCCGAAATGTGGGACAAAATTTGGCCGAAAAAAGCGCCAAACCCAAAGCAGCCAATTCCCAGGACAGCCGAAACCCGATATACCCGATATTAATATAATATAATATATATATATATATTTATATATATATATATATATATATAATATATATATATATAATATATATAATATATATTATGTTTAATTCTTGCCTGTCTCCACCAAGGTAGGTCAATTAAAAAAAAAATCAGTCTCACTCATTTCATCACTGTCTTGCCAGGAACATTGATATTACAGTTCAGGCAAACCTCCAAACCACAGCATCCCCAACCTCATTCAAAGTGGTAGGCATTAACTTTCCACCTTGACGACTGAAATCCAGCTAACCAGTTTCTCTGAATCTCTTCATGAAAGTTAACTTGTTCACACTCTAACAGTTCATCAAATCATAAAAAACACTTACTTCCACTCTTTCCTATTTCTCACGCTCGTACAAGATGTACAAGATGCTCAAGCATCAAAGCCCCTTC
>NW_026491168.1:0-22518 GCF_026875155.1 Cherax quadricarinatus
TTAAGAAGAAGATAATTCATAAAGACTTGCTATTGACTTCAGAGGCCTTAATGCTATAACTCGGTGGGATGCTGAGCCTATGCCCTTAATAGATAGCGATCTACACAAATTTTATGACTCTTCCTTCTTTTCAGAGATTGATATTGTGCAGGCATATCATCAAGTATGTTAGATCCTTCTTCTAAGCAGTACAACCGCTTTTCCTACACACCAAGTCTGATGCAGTATAGAACTATGCCTTCGGTTTGGTAACTGCCTGTGCTACCTACGTGAGACTGATGAGAAAGGTCTTGGGTAATATGCCAAATGTTTCAGTTTATTTTAATAACATTTACGTAATGACATCTACGTGGGGCGAACATATCCAAACTTTTTTTTTTTTTTTTTTTTTTTCAACAAGTCGGCCGTCTCCCACCGAGGCAGGGTGACCCAAAAAAGAAAGAAAATCCCCAAAAAGAAAATACTTTCATCATCATTCAACACTTTCACCACACTCACACATTATCACTGTTTTTGCAGAGGTGCTCAGAATACAACAGTCTAGAAGCATAAACATATAAAGATACACAACATATCCCTCCAAACTGCCAATATCCCAAACCCCTCCTTTAAAGTGCAGGCATTGTACTTCCCATTTCCAGGACTCAAGTCCGACTATATGAAAATAACCGGTTTCCCTGAATCCCTTCACTAAATATTACCCTGCTCACACTCCAACAGATCGTCAGGTCCCAAGTACCATTCGTCTCCATTTCACTCCTATCTAACACGCTCAAGCACGCTTGCTGGAAGTCCAAGCCCCTTACCCACAAAACCTCCTTTACCCCTCTCTCCAACCCTTTCGAGGACGACCCCTACCCCGCCTTCCTTCCCTATAGATTTATATGCTTTCCATGTCATTCTACTGTGATCCATTCTCTCTAAATGACCAAACCACCTCAACAACCCCTCTTCTGCCCTCTGACTAATACTTTTATTAACTCCACACCTTCTCCTAATTTCCACACTCCGAATTTTCTGCATAATATTATACACCACACATTGCCCTTAAACAGGACATCTCCCGCTGCCTCCAACCGTCTCCTCGCTGCTGCATTTACCACCCAAGCTTCACACCCATATAAGAGTGTTGGTACTACTATACTTTCATACATTCCCTTCTTTGCCTCCATAGATAACGTTTTTTGACTCCACATATACCTCAACGCACCACTCACCTTTTTTCCCTCATCAATTCTATGATTAACCTCATCCTTCATAAATCCATCCGCCGACACTCAACTCCCAAGTATCTGAAAACATTCACTTCTTCCATACTCCTCCTCCCCAATTTGATATCCAATTTTTCTTTATCTAAATCATTTGACACCCTCATCACCTTACTCTTTTCTATGTTCACTTTCAACTTTCTACCTTTACACACATTCCCAAACTCATCCACTAACCTTTGCAATTTTCTTTAGAATCTCCCATAAGCACAGTATCATCAGCAAAAAGTAACTGTGGTCAATTCCCATTTTGAATTTGATTCCCCATAATTTAATCCCACCCCTCTCCCAAACACCCTAGCATTTACTTCCTTTACAACCCATCTATAAATATATTAAACAACCATGGTGACATTACACATCCCTGTCTAAGACCTACTTTTACCGGGAAGTAGTCTCCCTCTCTTCTACACACCCTAACCTGAGCCTCACTATCCTCATAAAAACTCTTTACAGCATTTAATAACTTACCACCTATTCCATATACTTGCAACATCTGCCACATTGCTCCTCTATCCACTCTATCATATGCCTTTTCTAAATCCATAAATGCAATAAAAACTTCCCTATCTTTATCTAAATACTGTTCACATATATAACTTCAATGTAAACACCTGATCTACACATCCCCTACCCACTCTAAAACCTCCTTGCTCATCCGCAATCCTACATTCTGTCTTACCTCTAATTCTTTCAATTATAACCTATACCGTACACTTTTCCTGGTAAACTCAGTAAGCTTATTCCTCTATAATTTTTACAGTCTCTTTTGTCCCCTTTCCCTTTATATAAAGGGACTATACATGCTCTCTGCCAATCCCTAGGTACCTTCCCCTCTTCATACATTTATTAAACAAAAGTACCAACCACTCCAACACTATATCCCCCCCTGCTTTTAACATTTCTGTCATGACCCATCAGTTCCAGCTGCTTAAACCCCCTTTCATTTTACGTAATGCCTCACGTACCTCCCCCACACTTACATTCTGCTCTTCTTCACTCCTAAAAGATGGTATACCTCCCTGACCAGTGCATGAAATTACTGCCTCTGTTTCTTCCTTAACATTTAAAAGTTCCTCAAAATATTCTCGCCATCTACCCAATACCTCCATCTCCCCATCTACTAACTCCCCTACTCTGTTTTTAACTGACAAATCCATATTTTCCCTAGGCTTTCTTAACTTGTTTAACTCACTCCAAAATTTTTTCTTATTTTCATAAAATTTCTTGACAGTGCCTCTCCCACTCTATCATCTGCTCTCCTTTTGCACTCTCTCACCACTCTCTTTACCTTTCTTTTTACTCTCCATATACTCTGCTCTTCTTATAACACTTCTGCTTTGTAAAAACCTCTCATAAGCTACCTTTTTCTCTTTTATCACACCCTTTACTTCATCATTCCACCAATCACTCCTCTTTCCTCCTGCCCCCACCCTCCTATAACCACAAACTTCTGCCCCACATTCTAATACTGCATTTTTAAAACTATTCCAACCCTCTTCAACCCCCCCACTACTCATCTTTGCACTAGCCCACCTTTCTGCCAATAGTCGCTTATATCTCACCCGAACTTCCTCCTCCCTTAGTTTATACACTTTCACTCCCTCTTACTTGTTGTTGCCACCTTCCTCTTTTCCCATCTACCTCTTACTCAACTGTAGCTACAACTAAATAATGATCCGATATATCAGTTGCCCCTCTATAAACATGTACATCCTGAGCCTACCCATCAACCTTTTATCCACCAATACAAATCTAATAAACTACTTTCATTACGTGCTACATCATACCTTGTATATTTATTTATCCTCTTTTCATAAAATATGTATTACTTATTACCAAATTTCTTTCTACACATAGCTCAATTAAAGGCTCCCCATTTACATTTACCCCTGGCACACCCAAATTTACCTACTACTCCCTCCATAACATTTTTACCCACTTTAGCATTAAAATCCCCAACCACCATTACTCTCACACTTGATTCAAAACTCCCCACGCATTCACTCAACATTTCCCAAAATCTCTCTCTCTCCTCTACACTTCTCTCTTCTCCAGGTGCATACACGCTTATTATAACCCACTTTTCACATCCAATCTTTATTTTACTCCACATATCCTTGAATTAATACATTTATAGTCCCTCTTTTCCTGCCATAGCTTATCCTTCAACATTATTGCTACTCCTTCTTTAGCTCTAACTCTATTTGAAACCCCTGACCTAATCCCATTTATTCCTCTCCACTGAAACTCTCCCACCCCCTTCAGCTTTGTTTCACTTAAAGCCAGGACATCCAGCTTCTTCTCATTCATAACATCCACAATCATCTCTTTCTTATCATTCTGCACAACATCCACGCACATTCAGACTTCCCACTTTGACAATTTTCTTCTTCTTATTCTTTTTAGTAATCTTTACAGAAAAGGGGTTACTAGCCCATTGTTCCCGCATTTTAGTTGACTTTTACAACACGCATGCTTACGGAGGAAAGATCTTATTCCACTTCCCCATGGATATAAAGGAAAATTAATAAGACCAAGAACTATTAAGATAAAATCAAAGAAAACTCAGATGAGTGTGTATAAATAAATGTGTACATGTATGTGTAGTGTGACCTAAGTGTAAGTAGAAGTAGCAAGACATGCCTGTAATCTTGCATATTTATGAGACAGACAAAAGACATCAGCAATCCTACCATCATGTAAAACAATCACAGGCTTCGTTTTACACTCACTTGGCAGGACGGTAGTACCTCCCTGGGTGGTTGCTGTCTACCAACCTACTACCTACATTAACATTAACATCAATTTTGCGTAGGTTACGCTCACATGGCCTCACTGCCAAGCCGAAGAAATGCTTCCTTGGGTATAACAAGATTAGATATCTTGGACTGATACTTTCTAATAACTCTCTGCAGCCTCTCCCCAGTAAGATCAAAGCTTTATTAGAATTTAAATTCCCCAAAACCAAGAAGCTCATGCGAAGCTTTCTTGATTCTCTAAATTTTTATGCACGGTTTATCCCTAACCTTACTGATCTTACAGACATCTTATCAGACTTCCTTAAAAAGTCTGTAAAGGAACCTCTTGAACTTTCCGACGTAGCTCGGGAAAAGTTTAATGAGATTAAATGTATCTTTTCGAAAGACCCTATACTTAAGATTCCAGATATTAATAAAACATTTTGTTTGAGAACTGATGCCTCCAATACTGGCTTAGGTGCAGTGTTACTACAATACCATGATGGTACTCCCTTCCCTGTATGCTTCCTAAGCCGGAAACTCCTTCCCGCAGAAACGAGATACTCCACCATAGAAAAGGAATGTTTGGCCCTTGTGTGGGGTATCTCCAAACTAAATCTATTTTCATAATACATTTGTTTTAGAAATGGACCACAAACCTTTGATATACCTAGAAACTTTTAAGGGAACCAACAGTCACCTCTTGAGGTGGACATTGGCACTCCAGGCTTTTAAGTTCCATATTGTGTATATCAATGGTTCATCCAATTATTTCTCTGACTGGTTAAGTCGTGACAGTCAGTAGAAGATTTGTTGCCTTACGCGACTTCCACATGTTAGAACTTTTTCCTCGCCTATTCTTCTTATACTCCTTGACTATAAGTCTTGGTATGGGGGAGTGTGAGGGAAAAGTTCAATAGATAGGAGTAGAGATATAGTAACGATAGTTTCATTACCGGCTACTAGTTAAGGTAGGGTAAGTCAAGCTCCCGCCTTTCTTCCCCCTCCCCGAACGTGATAGTTTCATTGCCGGCTACTAGTTAAGGTAGGGTAAGTCACGCTCCCGTTTTTCCCGCCTTTTCTCCCCAACCCTAAAGAGATAGTTTGACTGCCGGCTGCTTGTTAACATAGGGTCAGTCTAGCTCCCGCTATCCCTTCCCCTCCCTCTTCCACCCCCCCCGAAAGGTGACGTGTGGGGCTCTGGTCAAACAGTAAATCACTCAACTCACAGCTCTCAACACTGGAGTTTACCTGGAGTTTACCTGGAGAGAGTTCCGGGGGTCAACGCCCCTGCGGCCCGGTCTGTGACCAGGCCTCCTGGTGGATCAGAGCCTGATCAACCAGGCTGTTGCTGCTGGCTGCACGCAAACCAACGTACGAGCCACAGCCCGGCTGATCAGGAACTGTAAGTACATCCCTGCCTTGTATTCTAGTGGATTTATTGGTTAGAAGCTTCACTTCTGACCAATAATAAACTTAATCCTTTCAGTCTTGCTCTAGGTTGACTGTTGTAATAATCACCACGTCTTTTGAGTAATGTACACTTCCATGGAGAGTGATTATTTAAGCAGTGGGTAACCTGTCTATCTTTTCAGCTTGGATGACAGTGAGGGTCACCTGCCAATCAACGAGAAGAACGGATGGAGAAGGACTAACGTCCAGAGACTTCCCCATTTTGAATTACCTGTGCACCTGTATGAAATTGCAGGACGTAACCCCACATCATTGCAGCGGTAAAGAACCTGCTTTCCTGTCATCGGTATACTACTCACGGCGTTAATCTGTGAAGAACTAGCCAGTGGTGGTCACCAACACCTGCGACCCCCCCCCCCATCATCAGCAACGGCTACGATTTCAACAACAGTGTCACCAACACCAGACACCCCTGTAGATATTAGCGTTGAGTTCAAATGTTATTTTATTCATTTCATTTTTCATTTTTCTTTCAAATAGGATATACCTTTCATGTTTTATTGTTTTATGTTTGATTTAATAAATAATAAAGTGTTTATCTTTGTGAATTATTATTTCTTTTTCTATTCATTAATTTTCCTGAGGAGGAGCCAGCCTGAGTAATACTGTCTGAAGTTGTTACAGGGCTGAGTAAGCCTTCACACTTGTGTATTATTTTTTTTTTCAAATATCTTGGAGAGTAAGGGCAAGTTTGATATGGGTCTGTAATTGTTCAAATCAGTTGGATCTCCACTTTTGTGGGCTGAGGTGACCCTTGCTGTCTTGTGCATAGATGGGAAGGTTGTTGATGCTATAGATTTGTTAAACATTGTTGCAATAATGGTAGACAGCTGATTGGTGGCAAGTTATCTAGATCACCTGATTTGTTTTTTAATGATTTAATGACGAGTGAGATTTCAGTGGGAATAGTTTGACCTAGAAATAGAGTACGTATTTGGATAGTTGCCAGTGAGGTACTCGCTCGGCTGGGTATTTGAGCTAGGAATTTGACTTGCTAGCTTTGATCCTACAGTAAAGAAGAAGCTATTAAATTTGTCGGCCATGTCTATAGGTTGCATGTGGGGTTCATCTGGTTTAGTTAAGTCTCTCTCTCTATTTCCAGTCAGTTTCCTTGAGCCCAAAATTTTGGAGAGGGTTTGCCAGGTACTTTTCATGTCACCTTTCATTTCACTAAATCTATTTTCATAATACATTTGTTTTGATTTACGTATTAGTTTTGCGAGTACAGTGGACCCTCAGTTAACGATATTAATCCATTCCTGAAAGCTCATCGTTAGCTAAAATTATCTTTAGCTGAATTAATTTTCCCCATAAGAAACACTAGAAATCAAATTAATCCGTGCAAGACACCCCAAAGTATGAAAAAAAATTTTTTTCCCCACTTTAATATTTTTTTTTTTTTTTTTTATTTTTTAAAATTAAACAGTACAGAAAAAGTAAAAAGAATACATTTAAAAATGCAGCATGCCAAAGCCACCAAAAGCATAGCTTACGGGCGGCTTAAAATTTAATTTAAAGATTAACTAAGCAATGAAGTATTCATGGAAAACATTTTTTAAAAACAAAAACAAGCACAAATGAGATTACAAAAACGGGTCATATGGTTCAGCATTGCGTACAAACAGTTTTTATTTTTTTATTTATTTATTTATTTTTTTAACATGATACAGAGAAGTACATGGACCCCGGTTTATGAATTATTTCTTTCCCCAGAAGTGTGTTTCAGGTGCCAGTACTGACCGAATTTTTTCCCATAAGGAATATTTTTAAATTAGAATTAGTCCTTTTCGACCCCAAACAACACATAAAAACTACAAAGCACTTAATAAATACCCTTACAAATTGGTGCATTGGGAGCTGATCGAAACCGGGGGGCCACTGTACAAGGAAAACAATTTTTTTAAAATGCAGCATGCCAAAGCCCCATGTATGCAAGCATTATGGGCAGGCTTAAAATTAACTTAAGATAACTAACATGATATATTCGGGACAAAAATTTTGTAAAACAGATAACAATTTAGACAAATGGTATTCAAAGGCAGGTCATATGGTCTTTATGTGTTTGTTTAAACAGTAAATGGAGTATTCTGTTAGGTAATGAAGTTTAAAAAGTAACAAAGTTTGATGGGGGAAGGGTTTAAAATTTATGAGATACAATAATGAGTACATGATGAGAAAAATTTATGAGATACAATTATTCAGTATTTATTTAGTTGTGGGTGAGTGATTTTTGAGAAGAGACTTGAATTTATAAACAGACAGTGTTTCTTTTATATTAACAGGTAATGAATTCCAGATTTTAGGGCCTTTTATGTGCATTGAGTTTTTGCATAGCGTGCGATGGACACGAGGAACATCAAAGAGTGATCTGTGTCTTGTGTTATGGTCATGTGTTCTGTTGAGGTTGGTAAAGAGATGTTTGAGGGGAGGGTTTATGTCAGAGTTAAGTGTTTTATGTATGTAGTAGGTGCAGTAATAAGTATGGATGTTTTGTATAGTGAGTAGGTTTAGAGTTTTGAATATTGGTGGAGTGTGCTGTCTGTAGTGGAAATTTGTTATCATTCTGACTGCAGCCTTTTGTTGGGTGATTAGTGGTCTGAGATGGTTTATTGTTGTTGAGCCCCATGCACAAATTCCATAGGTGAGATAGGGGTAAATAAGTGAGTGATATAGGGCCAGGAGGGCTGACTGTGGAACATAGTACCGTATCTTCGATAGTATGCCTACGGTCTTGGAATTTTTTTTGGAAATTTGTTGTATATGTGTTTGAAATTTGAGTCTATTATCAAGGTGGATTCCTAGGAATTTTCCCTCTGTGAGTTTTGTGATAGGTGATCCATTTATCATTATGTTAAGAGACACATCTGCAGCTCTGTTACCAAACTGAATGTAGTAGGTTTTGTCAATGTTTAGAATAAGTTTGTTGGTCCTCATCCAGGTTGATATTTTCTGAAATTCGGTATTTACAGTATTGGCTAGCATGACTGGGCTCGGGTGAGAGTAGACGTATGTAGTGTCATCTGCAAATAGTGTGGGTTTGAGTAGTTGCGATGCATTTGGTAGGTTATTTATGTATATGAGAAAGAGAAGAGGGCCTAGGACACTTCCCTGTGGGACACCAGCTGTAATTGGCTGTGCTGAAGAGTTTGCCCCATTTGTGTACATATATTGGCTTCTGTTGTTGAGGTATGACGTTAGGTAGTTGAGGGAGTGCCCTCTTATACCATAGTGTGACAATTTTATGTGGAGCAAGTTGTGGTCAACTGTATCGAAAGCTTTACGTAAGTCAATGAAGATCCCCAGTGGGACTTTTTTTTTTCTCTATTGCTGTATAAATATGTTCTAGCATGTGGATAATAGCATCATTAGTATTTTCATTAGGCCTGAACCCAAATTGACAGGGGTTGAGTATGTTGTGGGAGATGAGGTAGGAATAGATACGCTTATGGATTAATTTTTTAAAGATTTTAGAGAGAGGGTGTAAGTTCGATATTGGCCTATAGTTATTCAAGTCTGTTTGGTCTCCTCCTTTATGGATCGGGGTGACTCTTGCTATTTTGAGAACTGTAGGAAAGGTAGAGGATTCAATGGATTTGTTAAAGAGTGTTGCAATGATTGGTGATAGCACCTGTGACACTTTTTTGTATATAATGGGAGGTAAGGTATTTAAATCTCCTGTCTTGTTTTTTAGTTTGTTGATAATAAGGGAGACTTGGGTTAGTCGGAGCTAGGAACAATGTGTTCGGGTAGTTGCCAGTGAGGTAGTCATTGAGTGGGGTATCTGAGCTTGGGATTTTATTGGCAAGGTTTTTTCCTATAGTGGAGAAGAAATCATTGAGTCTGATTGCTGTTTCAGTAGGTGGGAATTGGGGTTCATCTGGTTTTGTTAATTCAATTTCGCTATTTCACTTTATCTTTTTTGTTCCTAGTATTTCTGATAGGGTTTTTCAGGTCTTTTTTATGTCACCTCGTAAGTTGGATAATCTTTTCTCATCATACAATTTTTTAGCCCTTCTTATTAGGCTGGTTAGGATTGACGAATAACGTTTCATTTGGTCTCTGGTTATGTGGCCCATTCTGTACTGTTTTTCGTATAGGTGCTTTGTATTCAGGGATTTTAGGATACTGGGTGTTAGCCAGGGACTGTTCAGTCTCTTTGCAGTCATCTGTTTAGTTTTTTAGGGCAGTGCTTGTTTTAGAGGTATTGAGTCTTTTTTAAAAATTATTAATACATTCGTCAATATCTGTATAGATTTCTAGCTCAGTGTGCCAGTCAATGTTTGTCACTGCTGCTGTGAAGTTATTGATAGCTGCCTCATTGTGAAGTCTGAAAGTGGCTTTAGTAGTGTCTAGGGATAATTTGCCAAGGTTTGTTATGAGGAAGGTAGGGTAATGGTCTGTGGTATTATCTGTGATTATGCCTGATCTTAAAGGGGATATGGTGTTGGTCCAGATGTGGTCTAGCAGGGAAACTCTAGTCTCTGTAACTCTTGTAGGTTTTGTTACTGTTGGTAGCAACATGCAGTTACTCATTGTGTTTGTGAATTCAGTAACATGTGGGTCTTGGTCTTGTAGGAGATTTATACTGAAGTCACCTGAAAGTAGTAACTGATCTTTGTTCATGCATGCATCAGTTATCATACTTCCTAGGTTTTCACTAAAATGGCTAATGTTTGACTGTGGTACTCTGTAGATGTTTATCACTGTGAGAGGTTTTTGTAGGTATTTGGATTTGAATTTAGCTATTATATATTCCCATGTTCATCCCTTATGCAAGTATTAGTGATACATTCTCGTTGATCTGAGTAGTATATAGCTGTGCCACCCCCTTTTTGATCTGGCCTACAGTTGTGTATGGCTGTGTAACCAGGAATGGCATAGACATCTGTAGTATCAGGCTGTAGCCAGGTTTCGGTGAGAGTAATGATGGACATACTGGCATGCAGGGAATTTAGTAATGCTATGAGGTCATCGTAATGTTTGCTTAAAGATCTGATATTGTAGTTAAAGACAGTTATGTTGTTGTTGGCTCTGAGAAGTGCCTTTGATTGTTCTGCTGTGTAGTAATTACAGTTACTGTTTGATTCATTTAAGTCATTAAATAAGAGGTTGGTATCAGGATCAATGCTTGTTATCATAAGATTTATAGTGAATCTATAGTTAGAATTAAGTATAAGACAAAGTAAATATTCTAAAGCTATAATATAGCTCCTGAATTATTTTAACAAATGTAAAAAATATGAGCTAAGGTAGCTCTTTAAAGCTAAAATAAATGAGACAATATAAAAGGGACTAAAATAATTTGTGGTGAACAAATAAGTGGTAATCAAATAAATGAATATAATGGCAAAATAATGAGCTTATTACACTTTAGCACCTGAGAATAGCACCTTGATTATTTTAACAATTGTGAACACATGAACTAAGGTTGTTATATAAAGTTAAAATAAAAGAGAAAAAAATATAAGGGACTAAATTAAGTAATGGTAAACAAAGTTAAAATGACAGATAGTCACTATGATATAATATTGATTTGGGAGTAAGATCTGATTTGTTATATATAATAAGTTGAGCAATATACTGTACAATAAAAAGTAAAAAAAAAAAAAATATGAGGTAGTTGGTACTAGTTAGCAAAAGATAGTTAAGGGCCTTGAACAATGATATAATTGAAATATACACTAATTGCACACACAATATAGTCACTAAGATATGAAAACAATCTTAGAGTAGGACTTATAACATAAACTTATAATATAAACTTATAATGTAAAAATACAAATTAAAATGGTACTTGCAATTGCACTAGGGTCTGATATAGGTTAACAAGATCAAGAGTATAACTAGATTTAAATTGACAAAATAAAATTCACAAATTAAAGTACCAAAAGAATAATAAGTAAAAAATAACAATGGCAATGACTTGGTTATAATATGATAGTACGATGGTAGACAGGTACACAGGTACAAAGGATAATATAAAGGTTGGAGTTGAATATACAAACTTGAAAATTTGGCAAAAAAATGTTATGAAAAGTATAAAATAATGATTAATGTACAGAAGTAAAATTGACTGGTAGTAAATATGGTATTTAATAAAATTTTAGTAAGTATATAATGATTACAAATAAGCTGAAAAAGTAATGTTTATTTCCATTCATATTGCACTGGTAGTTTATACTTGAGTTATTTTTGGCAGTACAAGGTAATTAAGGTACTCTAAGATAGTAAATGTGGTATAAAAACAGGTTAAGGTTATTAGACCAGTAAAGGAAATTAAATGATGTCAAAAAGTTTAAAATAGTAAATTGTACTGATAGTAAAATTGTAAATTAATTATTAATTTTTAGGTAAGTAATATCAATTAATAGTATTTAAAAAAATATGGGTAGTAATATGGACAGAGAAGTATCATCAGCTAATTATTTAGCAAACAATAGCAAATAAGAAATTACATAAGGTGGACTTATGCTTACAAGTAAAATCACAAAAATGAAGGTAGATTGATTATTTAATTACTAGAATTGAACTATGAAATTTGAACAATAATGGAGCAAAACATACACTACACATACGTAGGCTTTTTAGTTGGACATTTTTTTAGTTTTATTCTTCTGTAAGACTACTAGTATCCCTGAGAAACGTGAATAGATCATTCCTCGTTTGTGATTGTGTACAGTTGACCAACATTTTGTTTTCCTAACTAAATTTTCCCATCCCGTGTGACGTATTGTGTATTGTGTCATTATTCCTCAACCGCTTAAAGTTTCCTAACTCGATAACAGTGAGGTTCTGGCGTTTATGTATACCCGCTTTCTTTACTTTAATAGATTCAATTAATATGTCTTTTTTCTGTCATGTGAGTGGAAACTATGGCTAACACTTTTTCTACCATGATCCTAGTAACCTGGCTTCTTTATTTCTGACTCTGGTTACAATAACACTTTTCGGTCCCTTTAGATCATGAGAGTAATTTACTTTCGTTTGGGTCATATCGCTGGAAAAAGTGGACTGTTAACTATTACGGCGTCCGATAGTTAAATCTTGTTCAGTTTTATCTTCTTGGAGAGCAAAAAGCAGTCGCTGAACTAGTTTATCTAAGTTGTTCTTTTCCATTCTTAACTGCTTCTTCCCAATCTTTATATTAGAGATATTAATGTTCTGCATGAGCTATCTATGACATGGATGGTCTTGCCATTAGTTAGTCATTCCTGGTGTTTGATAACTTTTTGTTCAAGACTGAGGATTTTGATTCTTCGAGTTTGTCATCCTGGTGTCTTGTTTTGTTAGCGTCTCGAAGAGTCATTATTTTTCAGTAACTAAGTGGAGATGCATGACTTTTAGGGAGTTATTGGTATCGTTGTCCTTACCTGAGAGACTACTTGGTAGGTTGAATCCGGGGAAGAGAGGGGAGGATGGGTGGTGGCAGCCAGTTTTTTATTATTGTGGAGTGGGCTTTGAGCGGTGGTGAGAGGGGTGGTAGCCGGGCCCGGCGTCCTCTCCTGGCTAAACTTTTTGAATATTGATTTTATCGTGTTTTTCTTGCTGGCCTTTGGTGCTGTTTTCTCTGAGGATTGCGCCTCATAATACTACAGAAATGTTGTAGTTAAGAAGAAGATGATAGTTATAAAAGCAGTAGGATTAACGTTGTTCGGCTGGCAGTAGGGTGTTGCTTTGGGTTTGAGGGCAGTCTTCCTTTGATCTTTATTATTTTCGATTTGTAGGTTTCACTGTTGGTAGTCTTTGGTCATTCTGGGTGCTACGTTGGGTAGTGCAGTTTTGCTTGTAACTAGGTCATCATAGGAGCATTGGTGTCTCTGATAGTTGGAGAAAAGTATTAAAAGTAATATTTCATGGAGGAAGTGGAAAAGAATCTTTCCTCCGTAAGCCATGCATGTCATATGAGGTGACTAAAATGCCGGGAGCAATGGGCTAGTAACCCCTTCTCCTGTAACATTTTATAAAAAAGAGAAGAAGAAAAACTTTATAAAACTAGGATGCTTGAATGAGCATGGATGTAGTGCGGATGACAAGAAACAGACGATTGCTGATGTTATGAATGAAAAGAAGTTGGATGTCTTGGCCCTAAGCGAAACAAAGCTGAAGAGGGTAGGGGAGTTTCGGTGGGGAGAAATAAATGGGATAAATCTGAGTATCTGAGAGAGTTTAGAGCTTATGGAAGGGTAGCAATAATGTTGAAGGATCAGTTATGGAAGGAGAAAAGAGAATATGAATGTGTAAATTCAAGTGCACCTGGAGAAGAGAGGAATGTAGAGGAAGAGAGAATTTTGGAGATGTTAAGTGAATAGTAATAGGACCTTTGAACCCAAGTGCAGAGTAATTTTGGTAGGGGACCTGATGATACAGTAGGAGAAACTTTTAGAAGGGTGTGTAGTAAGTTCGGGGAGCAGTGTAAATGATATGAGAGCCCTTTGATTGGACTTTGTATGGACAGGGGCTTTAAGTTAGAGTTATACATATTTTAAGAAAAAGAGAATATGTATACAAGATATGAATGTAGGGCGAATACAGTAGTTTATTGGATAATGTTTTGGTATAAAAAAGACTGTTAATAAGACTTCAGGAGAACATGTCTATAGAGGGGCCACAGATCTATCAGATCACTTTTTAAGTTGCAGCTACCCTGAGAGTAAAAGGTAGATGGGATTACAAAGAGAATAGAAGCATCAGGTAAGAGAGCGGTGAAGGTTTATAAACAAAAGAGGAGGCCATTAGGGTAAGATATAAACAACTATTGGAGACCGATGGGCAATGAGAGCATAGGCATTGGTTTCAAAGAGGAAATGGGGTAGATTTAAAAAGTAGTGGTTAGTGTTCAGCAGAAGTTTGTGGTTAAGGAAAGAGGGTTGCGGGAGGAGAGAGCGATTGGTTGGAATGATGATGTAAAGGAGAGTAGTAAGGGAGAAAAAGTTACCCATATGATGAAGTTTTTACAAAGTAGAAGTGATGCAAGGAGGGAAGAGTAAATGGAGAAAAAGAGAGACCTTAAAGAGTGGAGAAGCAATGTAAAAAGAGAAGCAAATGAGATAGAGGGTGAGATGTTATCAACAAATTTTTTGAAAATAGAGAAAAGTTTTGGAGTGAGATTAACAAGTGATGAAGTCTAGAGAACAAGTGGATTTGTCAGTTAAAATAAGAGAGGAGACTTATTTAAATGGAGAGGTCAAAAGTAATGGGAAGATGGAGGGAATATTTTGAGGAATTGTTTTGAATATTGATGAAGATACGGAAGCTGTGATTCGTGTATAGGCAAGGAGGATAACATCTTGTAGGAGTGAGGAAGAGCCAGTTGTGAGTGTGGGGGAAAGTTCGTGAGGCATAGGTAAAATGAAAGGGGATAAGGCAGCTGGGATTGATGGGATAAAGATAGAAAAGTTAAAAGCAGGTGGGATATAGTCTTGAGTGGGTTGGTGCTATTATTTAAAACCCTTTGAGGGTCTAACAGGCCCTCTCCCAAACTCCTTCTCAGGGTCGGGCCAAATGATAAAAAAAAAAAAATTATTTTCTCTTATGAAAAGAAAGAGATTCTATTTCCCGAATCATAAAGACAACCAAAAGTTTGAAATTTGATAGAAAACTTACGGCAATTAGCTCCTCGCAAAGTTAGCCCCACGGACTCGGCGATGTTTAAGCCTCGGAGATATTGCCCACTTTGAGCCCATTTTCGGCCAATTTCACTGTACTAGTCGACAAAAACATAATAATTCGCTAGAACCTCCATTTTTTTTCTATCGAAGGGTGCAAGAAACCCCCATTTATGAAATATCAACTTCCAGTACAGTGGCAGAAGTTAGCAATTTGCCAATTATCACACCAAATTTTCAAAAGATCCAAATTTCCGAATAGGGTCCAGAATAAACAAGAAAGACAAGCAAGGCACTAAAACGACATTATCCTCTAGTCTAAGTCCGTCTCAAGGCCCCTCTTATATTCTTTTGCTTTCCACTTTAATTTTTATTCGCACAAAAAATAAAAGATTTACTGTTATGCAGACTACTGCTTAGTGTAAAAAAATGGTATAAATATTATTGGTGCACTTGTGAACGGAGGAATATAATCAACAGTTGACGTGATTGCCATGTTGGCACGATTTGTTTACTTTTGAAGATTGGTAAAAATCGAACATTCTGCTACTTTGAGCTCAATTCAAGGCACCTTTCATTGTAAAACCATCAAAATCATCCCAATTTCTGTATATGTCTTCATTCTATAAAATAGACCAAGAAAACTAGAATACAACAATAAAAACCATAAAATAACGAAAATTACACTGCAAAGTCGCGATTTTTTCAAAAAAAATGGTCAAAGTTTTTTTCTCCATTATGCACTGATGTGCTTCAGGATTTTTTTTAGACAGTGCACAACTGACCACATAGACCCATTCCTTTCATATAAGGCCTACCAGCTTTTCTCCCACTAATTTTGAGGCCGCTAGAATTAAGCGTACTAGTACTCAAAAAAAAAAAAAAAAACCCCAACGGCGTAAGACGTACTATAACACCAAAACCCTCAAAGGGTTAATAAATGTATGGAAGAGGTAAAGGGCACCTAAGGATTGGCATAAAGCAAGCATATTTCCTTTGATAAAGCAAGGGACAAAAGAGAGTGCAAAAAAATTAAAGGGGATAAGTCTGTTGAGCTACCTGGTAAATGTATGGTAGAGTTAGTATTGAAAAATTAAGAGTAAGACGGAGAATAGGATAGCAGATAACAAGGAGCTTAGGAAAGTGTAGGGGTGTGTGGACAAGGTTTTTACAGTGAACATATAAGTGAACAGTATTTAGATAAGCCTAAAGAAAGGTTTTGTGGCATTTATGGATTTGGAAAAAGGCATACGACAGGGTGGATAGGGGGGCAATGTAGCAGATGTTGGCAGATGTTATGGTATAGGCGGAAGGTTACTGAAAACAGTGAAGAGTTTTAAACGAGGAATAGAGAGGCTCAAGTAGAGTAAGTAGGAAAAGAGGAATTATTTCCTAGTAACAGAGGCTTGGACAAGATGTGTAATCACCGTGGTTGTTCAATTATATTTTAAACATGGGTTTGTAAGGGGGGAGAAGTAAATGCGAGGGTCTTTGCAATAGTGTGGAGTTAAAGATAATGAATTACACACAAAGTGGAGTTGTCACAGTTGCTCCCTTGCTGATGACACTGTCTCTTGGGAGATTCTGAAGATAAATTGCAGAGGTTGGTGGATGAATTTGTAGGGGTATGTAAAAAAGAAAATTGAAAGTGGAATACAGGAAAGAGTAAGGTTATGAGATACCAAAAAAGATTTAGGTTGATGAAAAATTGGATATCAGATTAGGAAGGAGAGAGTATGGAGGAGGTGAAATGTATTCAGATATTTTGGGAGTGTACGTGTTCAGCGATGGGTCTATGAAAGATGAGGTGAATCATAGATTGATGAGGGGAAAAGGGTGAGTGGTGCACTTAGGAGTCCGTGGAGACAAAGAAACTGTTGTCCTTGAAGCAAAGAGGGGAGATGTATGAAGCAAATTTTACCAACGCTCCTGTAGGGTATGAAGCATGGGTGAGAATGTTGCACGCCCGAGGAAGAACGGCTGGAGCAGTGGAGATGTCATGTCTGAAGGGCAATGTGTGGTGTGAATATAATGCAGAGAATTCGTAGTTTGGGAGTTAGGAGGAGTGCAGGATTGCCAAAAGTGTTGTCCAGAGGGCGAGGATGGGTTGTTGGGTGGTTCCCGGAGGGTATTTTTTCGGACATGTAGAGAAATGGAGCGAAACAGAACGATTTTCAAGAGTGTATCAGTCTGTAGTGGAGGGAAGTGCGGTAGGGTTCAAGCCAGGAAAGTGGAGGGAGGGGCTAAAGGAGGTTTTTTTTTTTTTTTTGTTGTGCGAGGGCTTGGACTTCCGCGGGCATGCATGAGAGTGTTTGATAGGAGTGAATGGAGACAAATGGTTTTAATACTTGACGTGCTTGTTGGAGTGGTGAGCAAAATAAACATTTATGAGGGGATTCAGGAAACTGGCAGGCCGGACTGAGGTCCTGGAGATGGAGTACAGTGTCCTGCACTCTGAAGGAGGGTGTTCATGTTGCTGTTTAAAAAAAACTGAAGTGTAAAGCACCCTTCTGCAGGACGTGAGTGTAGTGAATGATGGAGACAGAGTTTTTCTTTTTCGGGCCACCTCTGCCTTGGTGGAATCGGCCAGTGTGTTAAAAATAATAAAAAAAAACGACACTTAAACCTTTATTGAAGATCTGTGATGAACAGAAGGGAATGGGAGGATGGGACAGTGTGGCAGTTGTTAAATGTTAAGAAGGGAATCCCCTTCCATTAGGACTTGAGGTATCAAGTCCCTTTTCAGGGTTACATCCCCTTCTTCTTTATAATGCCGACTATGACCAGCTTGAGAGTCACTGGATCAACTATCGCCCAACAAATCTTCGATAAAGGTCTGTACCTCCTGCTACTTTTAAAAAACCCTTTCAGGTCCAAGGCCAAAATCCTAATCATGCACCAGTGTCCAAGAAATTTTTAAAAAAAAAAAAAATTATTTTTTTCTTAAAGAAATAAAGAGGCAATTTTGTGAAGGTAATAAAACATAAAAAAATTAAATCTGATCATTACTTACCGAGATACATTGCCAAGAAGTTTATAGAAAATGATGTGGTGGCGCAACCATCGAACGAATACCACATAACGACATATTATATTATTTTGTGTTTAAGTTGTTTTACTTTTCTCCAATTTTTTCTATGACCTAACTAACATTTGGGGCCTGACAGACCAATACTGTATATATGTGATATATATATACTCACAGTATGAACACAATAACCGCACTAAAGTTATTATCATATTATTGGTTTACTCACTGTAGTTTATTACAATAAACATGCACAAATATTGTATAATACTAAGTTCTATCATATATTTTACATATTACAATCACAGACTGGTTTAGAACGCCTGGAGCTTGTGGAACTCTTGAAACAAGGCAACCAATGCACAGAGGCACCCTTACAATTCCTCACACATAAACAGAGTGTCCTTTTGCGTTAGTTGCCGTCGTTTTGTTGTGCACAGACAATGCATCCTCTTCTGAGCAATTTCTTTTTGAGTTGAAGGAAGCTGTATTATGAAATTATCACCTTCTCTCCTCAAACGCCTTGGGTAAATTGTGAGGATTCGAGGACCAGTTGTATTGCAGGGTTGTTACCTGGTACTCCATTATGAGTTGTCAGACAACAGACAACAAAATTCACCATACGGTGGTCTGTTACCCAGTCCTTTATTTGTACTATTATATGCCATTCACATTTGAAATGTCCATGGAATGGGAAGAAAAGTTTCATGTACCACTGTAACTCTTACGAACACAGTCCACAAAACCCTATCTGCATGTCACACTTGTCAACCCAAGCGAATGTTTTTGTTGAAATAATCAACACTGACGACTTGTTTTTCGAATACGTTCATTAGTCACTCGATCAACTTGCACTGTCTTTGCCATTTCATTCGGTAATGGTTTGTCAACATGTGACATCTCGTTTGACCATGCACCGTAATGCCGTGATGTCATTGGCAGTAAACAACTGCACCGTCATCAACCACAACGAACACCTGCGTTGAGCCTGGGCCATATGTTACGATTACAACGCACTGTGCAACACACATCTGTCTTCTTCACACCGCATGAAATCACTGATAATGGGCTTGTGTACGCATTTATCGGTATATAATGAATGGCCCTTACCAAGATAAGGTGCCCATCATGTTTCTCAACACGTCACCTGAGATTACCCAATACATCTTTGTATCTTTCAATGTTTACTAACTACCCTTGTATACAAAATATCCAACACCAGGCCACTGTCACAATCACAGAGTCCAACAATTTTATACCAAAGCGGTTCCTCTTGCTCGGTAAATACTGCTTGATGACAGTTAAACCTTTGAACAAAATCAAAGACTCTTCAATTACAAGAACTTGAATGGATAAAATATATCCTGAACTTATCTGTTTGAGATACATGAAACATTTCTAATCTTTGTATAACCTGACACTTCTGTCAGGCCTGGTTTTTTGTCAGAGAAAGTTGGCAACATACGTACATTAAGATAAACCTGTTCACTGAGGTATATTCTTCACAGAAAGAGGGGTAACAAATTAGCCGATCTGTGACGCAGTAAATGCTTTTATATAATGCGTATAGACTGAGGCATAAGCAATATTGTGCAAAAAAGCAAATACATTTCTTGCAACGTCGTCTCTTTTCCCCACCTCTGTGTAGTCTTGACTGTGGTGAATAAGATCGTATTTTTGCCATGGTGTACTGAAAATACTTATTACTTTCCCTGACAATATTTCCATCAATGGCTGGTCAAGAATAAATTCAAAGAATTCCAGTTCAATTGGCCAAGGTTGCCAAGGGGACAGGTAGGTTAAAATTCCACTTTGAGAGTCAACAAAGTGGGTGGAGGGGCTGAAACAAAATTGGGATTTTGCTGCCAATCCCAGATAACGGTTTGCTGGTGGATACTGACATCATAGGCTGGTTGTACGGTGGTTGTGGTTTGTGGCGGGCTGGTGGTGACGCTCCGCTTTGTCCTTGAACTGACGAGCCAGCGAGCGTGGGTCCCCGCTTGGCACAGTGATCACGCATGGCGTGCCCCTACCACCACCAGCACCCACGAACACCATCCACTGATGCCTGTGGCCCATCCATGCCAAGAGTAGCCACATCATCCTCACTATCACACCTAAACGGGTGTAGGCCACGTGAAGTTACTCCGATGTACTCTCCGTCCCCTGGTCACAGCATAGGGTATACTACCCGTCATATGCGGCGGCGAACATACCGACGCTTCACCTGGTGAATATGTTTCCCTCATTTTCTATCACTACACGAATGATCGTCGAGCGCAAAAAAATCAAAATCCACGTCAGAATCATCCGACATTACTGAAGTCAGAGGCCTGGCCACGGGAAAATATTATTTTCTCTACGTTTAGGACACCCGACCGTGAGTATGAGTGCCCACACCAGAGTAGAAGTCGAGGATCGTCGGGTTTTCTGCACTATTACGATATCCGGTCATTATTTCCGTCACTAACCTATCAAGCCGTAGAATTCGTCTCATTCCCACTTCCGAATCAGTTGTCAAACTATCAGACAGGAAGAGGAGAGTCCCAATTTTCCGGGGAATTGAGGCTGACATGCGACGAGGCAATGGTGAACAAGGTGAATGAGCGCATTCCCCCACAATGCTATGCAGTGCCTAGAATTTTTGCTTAACGCGCTCACCCACGGCACCGACCCATTCTCACACATGTAGGCCTATACGCTTTCTCGCGCTAAATTTGATGGCGCTAGAATTTTGGCGTAGATCTATGGTTTGGACACTCACCGAAAAGCCGTAGATCTATGGGACGGACCCTGAAAGGGTTAAGATTTGCCTAAAATGGGCCACAACATTGTCATTGTAACAGTCACCAGCATGGCTTGCAATAGCTGTGTTAGGGTGATTTTCATCTATAAAGGTTTGCAGTTCAACCCACTTTGCACATATTTCCTTAATCTTTGAAGTAGGCACAATGGATTCCACAACTGGCATAGGCATCTCAGGGTTAGCCCCAAACCCTTCAAAATCTTTCTTAACCCTTTGACTCTCGCGGCCGTATATATACGTCTTACGAGGTACCGTGTTTGACGTATATATACTCATAAATTCTAGCGGCTTCAAATCACGCAGGAAAAAGCTGGTAGGCCCACGTGTGAGAGAATGGGTCTGTGTGGTCAGTGTGCACCATATAAAAAATATCCTGGAGCACATAGTGCATAATGAGAAAAAAAAAGTCCGACCATTTTTTTTAATTAAAATGCCGACTTTGTGGTCTATTTTCGTATAGTATTTATGGTTGTATTCTCGTTTTCTTGGTCTCATTTGATAGAATGGGAAACATATTATAGAAATAGAGGTGATTTTTGATTGATTTTACTATAAAAAGAACCTGGAAATGGAGCTCAAATTAGGGGAAATGTTTGATTTTGCCAAATGTTCAAAAGTAAACAATGATGTCATTGTCCAATAAATGTCCAACTAACCATTCTAATATGCAGTCATGAATGGGTTGATGTTATTTATCAATTATTATAGTATTGCAGTAGTCTGCATAATAGTAAGTCTTCTATTTTTTGTTTGAATAAAAATTAAAAAATAGAAAGCAAGAGTAATATCAGGGGGGCCCTGGAGACATGACTGATGAACAAAGAAAATGTTTTTTTAGATCCAGGAATGTCTGCATTGTTCATTCTGGACCTTATTTTGAAATTGTCATATTTTTTAATTTTCGTAAAATTTGGGCCCAAAATTTGAAAATTTCTGACCACATTTTTGGGTAGTTGAAATCGGTAAATGGGCAGTTTCTTGTACTCAATCGATAGAAAAAATGGAGTTCTAAAGAAATAGCTATGAGTTTGGTCGACTGGAACAACGGAAATTTGCCGAAAATAGGGCTCAAAGTGGGCGAAATCGCTAATTTGTAAATATCACTGAGGTCGCTAACTTTGCGAGAGCATATTTCCATCAGTTTTCCATCAAATTTCGTTTTTTTTTTTTGTCATTACAATCGGGAAAAGATTATCTATCATTTCATAAGAAATTTTTTTTTTCTTTTTTTGTGACACCAGGAGACACCTCAAGATTGGGGGTTGCTAATTCTCACCCTTTTTATCACATAGTTGGCACTAGAAGCTTTCTTGGGGCCCATGGTAACTTATTTTGCAGGCACAATCACTGAAAACACTGTGATAATACGAGATGTTCCGATTGTATGCGTGGATTCGACCGTACTGGCTGGCTTGTAAACACTGGCACCCACGGGACAACCGAGGCGTGCTCAGGCCACACGTGGACACGTCTCGAACGAATTGCATTGGGTGAGTTTTTTAACATTAGCCGAGGCAAAAATTTTGCGTTAAAATGTATCGTTTGCTGGATTTAACGTTAGCTATGTCACGTTAGCTGAGGGCCTCTGATTGATGTT
>NW_026491173.1:2500-11912 GCF_026875155.1 Cherax quadricarinatus
ATCACAACATCCTTGAGTCAGCCATCATTGCCTCACAATAGTTTCACCTTCTCACAAAGTCAGGAAATCTAAGTACTCAATTATTAAACAACGCGATCCACAACAGGGGTGATGTGATCTGCCTTTGTATATAATCGTAAATAATTGTTTTTTTCTAAGTGAGTTCGTTTTCTAAAACACCCAGTACCAATAACTCTACCACTGTACCATTGATTCGCAGTGATCGTGGCCACACTCAGACACTACGAACACTACTGTGTTCGTAGTGTCTGAGTCTGGCTGCGATGTAAGAACAGGTCTATGACTCACATGGAAGAAAGAAAGGAGTAATAAACAACAGAGGGAAGAGGATGGGACATGGTGTGAACAAAGAAAGGACAGGAATAAACGAAGTGTAGAGAAAAGTGAGAGGGATGCAGACTAAATAAAGCAAAGGAAGATGCAGAAGAATAGGTGAAGTACATGAATACACGCACACACACCCCACACACCACACACAACACACACACACACACACACACACCACACCACACACACACACACACACACACACACACACACACACACACACACACACACATTTATATATTTATATTTAAAGAGCGTGCGTGTAAGTATATACGCACAGGTTGCGTGTGGTGCGTGAGGTATCGCTGCATCAACGCCCCACAAGTGGGAGTCTTGGAGTCTTATCCTATAGAGAATGCTGCCGCAGAATTTGCACACTCTTATATTAAAAAGAAATTGGATTTTATTTTTACCTATTCTGTAGGGAGGAGAGCTTGGAGAGTCACTAGGAGAACTGAAGGCGAGGGGAAAGAGAAGAAAGGAGGACTGGTGGGGAGAGGAAAGGAGAGGAGGGAAGAGGATCGTAGGTGAGAGAATGGGAATGATAAAAATTGGAGAGGGAGAAAGGGGGAAAAAAGGAAAAATCGAAGAGCAAATATTGGTTAGAAAAAGGATCTGAAGGATGGATAGAAAGGTAATATAAGGGAGCAGAGAAATGGGAAGGAGAGGAATAATGGAAAATAAGAGAGTGATAAGAGGAATTGGTGGACGTAGAAATGGTATTAAGAAACGAAAGAAGCAGAAGGTGGTGAGGGATGAGAGGAATTAATAAGGTTTAAAGCAAAGGAAGACTTAGAAAGATATTTTGTGTATAGCAATAAGCCACACATACACACTCACATACCCTGGCTATTTTTTCTTAACGAAAGGGAGCAGAAAAGGTGAAAAGTACCGAGACACACACTGGTTAATATGTAATTACAAAAGTTTTTTGAAACTAGTGTAGGGTTGAGGGTTGATGTAACTAGTGGAGGATACTAACACATAAGTGATGGCTGATATATCTAGTTGAGAGTAGGTTCTTAATCAGCTTGTTAGTAGATGAACTAGGTACTAGCATTGCGAAGTACTGATATATCTTAACGAGAAGCAATAGAATCTGGGCAAACCACTGAGCTATATAGACAGACTGGTTATAAATGACCATAATTTTTAAAGGGGTGGACCGGTAAGCCAGCGGAAGGCCTCGGTCAGATGACCAAAAGCTCCAAAGGCGGGTCATCATCTGACTAAGACCCGCGTCAGGAAACATTTGTCCTGTTTCCTGACGAACCTTACCTAACCTAACCTAACTGAGCTATATAAAAGCTAGGCAAAAATAGTTAGCAGGTCAGTAATGGTGCGAAAGTAGTTATTACACTAGTTATATCGATTAGGGAACACAAAAAATGTGAAAGTATGTGTCTACTGAATGTTGGAGGAAGTTTGTATGATACACCTGTCTTCTTACGTGGTTATGAGGCACAATGAAATTATCAGAAATCCTGTCTGCATGCGAAACACTTCACAGATTTTCATTTCACGTTTATTTTACAGGACGATATTATCTTCCTAGACAGTTGTCTTCTAATCCTAGAGAAACTTCAGGGAGGAGAGGAGAGAGAGGGAGAAAATTAACTTGAGGAAGGATAAAAAGAAGTCGGGAAGATGGGAAATGGAGAAGAGAAGAGGACGGAGGAGAGAAAGAGTAGGGAAGAAGGGAAGAGGAGGGAGAAGAGAAAGTTGAAGGAGTAGAGAAAGCAGAATGAGAGGAAAAGGGGTAAAAGGAGAGGAAGGGAGGGTATACGATGTGGTATATTGCCATATTTCTTACTAATAAATTGCCGTCATACTTCAAGAAGGAAAATAAATGACCTTATAAAAGATGATGAAAGTGGACCTGCCAGCAGCGACCTCTCCTCACCTACACAGTCTGGACATTCCTCCGACCTTGACCTAAATCCACTGCTTATATTCGAAAAAACAGTTTGACATTTAGTATTCACCTTTGAAATTTAATCACATGTCATTTCAGCCTGAAGCAACTGCCACACAAACTGGAACATTATTAACTGTATTCTTGACAAATTAATTATTCCCTGCATTTCTGACAATTCGTCGACCTTATCCTCTGTAACCTCACGTATATTCTCTGCTGCATCCTCTGCTGGCACCTTATTGAATTCGTTTTGGAAACGGTGTCAATTCAATCGATTCATTCTAAGCCTACTCAAGTTTTTCACATCGTCTCTTATTGCTTTCCTATATTTATTCAACTTTGGCAAATATATTCTGAGAATATAAACCTCTATGATGTCTATACACTCAGAAACAAAAATGAATACTCAAAAGTGAGTGTAATATCTCATTGTATTAAAATTGCATATTATATATATAATAATAAATATATATATAATATATATATATATATATATATATATATATATATTTATATATAAATATATATATATATATATAATATATATAATATAATATATATCGTGCTGAATAGTAAAACTGGTCAATTAGCAAGACCATTAAAATTAAGGTCATTTCTAAAATTTTCCCTCTTAATTACGTTAAAGATTATATTTTTTTCAATAATGTTGATGTAAAAAAATTAAATTTTTGCACCAAAAGGAACTTAAGAAAACCTTACCTAACCTTATTATAACAAAAGCAATTTTAATTTTAGCCTAACCCACTAAATATATTTTAGATTTGTTTACAGTAATTTAATACCTAAACAACACAGTGAAATATTTTTTTTTTTTTTCGTTGGTTCAAATGATTTTGGTGAAATTATTGCAAACACAAATTTTTTCAACGGTTGTCCTATGTGGCAAGATGAGCTTGCCCATTTAAGCCAAATCACAATTCTTGCCTATTCGGACCTGTAGAGAAGAATGGAGCGTAACAGAATGAAACTTCAAGATGTGTATCAGCTGTATGGAAGGAAGCGGGGTAGGGGTCGGCCTAGGAAGTGGTTGGAGGGAGGGGGTATAGGAGGTTTTTTGTTGCGAGGGCTTGGACTTCCAGCAGGCATGCGTGGAGCGTGTTTGATAGGATGAATGGTGACAAATGGTTTTTTAATACATGACGGTGCTGTTGGAGTGGGAGCAAGTAACATTTATGAAGGGATCAGGGAAACCGCAGGTCCGGTACTTGAAGTCCCCTGGATGATGGGGAAGAACAGTGCCTGCACTCTGAAGGAGGGTGTTAATGTTTGCAGTTTTAAAAAACTGTTAGTGTAAAGCACCCCTTCTGGGCAAGACAGTGGAATGGAGTGCGAATGAGTAGAAAGTATATTTTTTCGTTTTTCGGGCCACCCACAACCCTGCCTTGGTGGGAAAGCGGCCAGTGTGTGATAATAACAAAAAAAAAAAAAAAAAATATATATATATATATATATATATAATATATATTATAATATAATATATTATATATATATATAAATAATATAATATATATACATATATATTAAATATATATAATATATATAATATATAAATAAAATATATAAATATATAAATATATATTACATATATATATAAATAAATATATACTATATATATAAATAAATATATATATATAAATATATATATATATATATATAAAATATAAATACACATATATATATATATAAATATATTATAATATATTTTATATATATATTATTTATATATATATATATATATAGATTATTATATTATATTAAGTTATAAATATATATATATATATATAATAGTATATATATATATATATATATATAAAAAAATATATATATTATATATATATATAGTCGTGGCCGAATATGTAAACGGCTCAATTAGCCAGAACACAATTTAAAATTAAGTCCTATTCTGAAATTTCTCTTATACGTTAAAAATATAATTTTTTCATTAATGTTAATGTAAAAAAAAATTTAATTTTGCAAACCAAAAGATTCTTTTTGGATAAAAATTAAAAAAATTTACCATTAACATAATGAAAAAAATATATCTTTTAAACGTATAAAAGAACATTTTAGGAAAGACTTAAATTCTTAAATCTGGTTCTTAATAATTGAACAGTTTTTGCTTTATTCGGCACGACATATATATATATAATATAAATATATATATATATATATATATATAATAATAATATATAATATATATATATATATATAATAAAAATATATATATATATATATTATTTATATTATTAATATATTATAAATATCATATAATATATATATATATATATATTATTATAGTATCTATATATATAAATTTTATATAATATATATATATAATATATATATAGATATAATATAATATATCACATATATATATATATATACATATTTTAATATGTCGTCCCGAATAGAGGCAGGAACTTGCGATCTTGGCTTAAATTAGCACGCCACCCTGCCTGCATATAGGACAAGTGAAAATTTTGTGTATGCAATAATTTCTCCAAAATCATTCTTAACCTAAACGAAAAAAAATAATTTCACTGTGGTTTGTTTTATTATTAATTATTGTAAACAAAACTAAAATATATTTTAGTTTGGGTTAGGCTAAAAATAAAGCTCTGTTATAATTTGGTTATAAGGTAAGTTTTCTAAGATTCTTTATGCAAAATGTAAATTTTTAAATTAACTAATGCAAAAAATATATCTTAAACTATAAGAGAAAATTTTAGAAAAGGACGAATTTTAAAGAGTTCTTGCTAATTGACCAGTTTTTCATAAATATTCGGGCAACGAACATATATATATATATATATATATATATATATATATTATATATATATATATGTCGTGCCGAATAGGCAGAACTTTGCGATTCTTGGCTTAAATAAAATAGCAACGCTCATCTGCATATAGGACAAGCAAAAATTTGTATATGCAATCATTTCGCGGCCAACAATCATTCTGAACCTAACGAAGAAAATATATTTCCTACTCCACTGTGTTTGTTTAGTATTAAATTATTGTCAACAAATCTAAACTATTTAGTGGGTTAGGCAAAAATAAAATTTGTTCTCGTTATAATAAGGTTAGGTAAGTTTTCTAAGATTCTTTTGGTGGTAAAATTAACAAACTTTTTTTTACATTAACATAATGAAAAAAATATATCTTTCTTTAAACGTATAAGAGAAAATCTTTAGAAAGGACTTAATTTTAAATGAGTTCTTGCTAATTGACCAGTTTTACCCATATTCGGCACGACATATATATATATATATATATATATGTATATTTATTTCTATATATATTATATAATATATATATATTATATATATATATAATTATCTATATAATAATATATATATAATAATATAATATATATATATATATATATATATATATATATTAATTATATATATTGCAAAACACACCACTGTGAAAGAAAGAGAAATATCCAAGCGCTTTCTCGTGACTATCACACATTATCAAGGAACTATGAATAGTAAATGCATCAAAGGAAGGCATATAAAGGGTCTAGCCCACACTTCACTACACATCCCACACAAAGCAACACCTTGCTGACGTGCACTCATAGAAAGGGAACACTTGCAGCAGGCCCACTGACCAACTAGACAGTCCTTCAGCACAACACACCAACAAATCTATTCTTTCCTAAGAATTAAATAATTTTTAAAAATTTATTATTTGTTCCAATTTATTATTAAATTCTTCCCAAATTCTATAATTATAAATTGGATCCAATAAATTTATATAACAAAAGTAGAAATATTTTTATTAATTCAAAACTGCTTTTTATGAAACACGATTCAATAATATTATTCCTGTCGAACCATGGACTTGCTTGATACAATTCCTTTTCTACGACTTTTTGAAAAAATCAGTGGCATTGGTTATACAATCTCTCACATGAAGAATAGAGCATTGGAATCTTGTCCAGTTCTAATGCTATAAATATTCTAAGGCAGTTTAATCTTAGTTCGAGAGTTTAAACAGTTTGACCGTAATAAACATTATCGCAATATTTTACAAGAATCCTATTAGACATCCCGTCAGCCATTTTTGGGGGAATTCTTTATCAAAAGTTTTTTTAACATAACAGATTTTTAAACACATCTTTGGTATTAAAAAAAGTCTTAAGAAGAAGGAAGGCATATCAACCAAGTTTTTCATGGTAAGGAGAACCAACATATTTAGAGTTGAGTACAGTAGTTATCAAGCAAGTCCCATGGTCGAACAGGAATATAATTGAATTATTGTTTCATAAAACGCAGTTTTTGACAATAATAAATGATATTTCCGTTGGTTTATATTAATTAAGATCCATTTATACAATTAACAGAATTTGGAAGAATTTAAGTAAATACATGGACAAATAATAAATTTTTAAACTTCTTAACTTCTTGAAGTAGAATAGTTTGTTTGTGGGTTTGTGTGAAGGACCTGTCTAGCTAAAAGGGTTGGGCCAAGTCGGCCTGCTGCAGTGTTCCCTTTCTATGAGTCCACGTCAGGATTGTTGCATTGTTGTTGAGTGATATTGGTGAGGTGTGGGCTAGACCCTTTAATATATGCACTTCTTTGATCATTACTTTCATTGTTCCTGAATAATATGTGAGTAAGTCATGAAAGCGTCTTGGAATTTTCTCTATTCCTTTCACGAGTAGTTATTATTGTGTTTTGCATATTCAAACATCACCTGTTTACTGTGATCTTTATTGCACACACATATAATATATATATATTATATATATAGAAATATATATATATATATTATATATATATATATATATTATAATATATATATATATATATATATATATATATATATATATATATATATATATATATATATATATATATGCTGATTGGATGTGTCTATAAGATTCCTTTGTAAAATTGCGATAAAGTTTATTACGGTCAGACTGGGTAAAATCTCGAACTAAGATTAAAACAACATAAATTTAGCATAAGAACTGGACAAGATTCCAATGCTCTATTTATTCATATAAGAGATTTTAACCATCCAATTGATTTTCAAAAAGTTGAGAAAGTAGTAAACTAGCAAGTCCCCTGGTCGACAGGAATATAATTGGAAATCTTGTTTCATAAAAAAGCAGTTTTGACAATAATATGAATATTTCCTTTGGTTTATATAAATTAGATCCATTTATAATTAATAGAATTTGGGAAGAATTTAATAATACACTGGACAAATAATTTTAAAATTTTCTTGGGTAGAATAGTTTGGGGGTGAGTTTTGAAAAGGACCTATCCAAGTTGGCTCGCCGCGCGTCACGTGTTTAACCGTTGTGGGATCTGATAGTGAGGTGCTGGCCGGACCCCTTATATAGCTTCCTTGGATGCTTCACTTTCATAGTTACTTGATAATGTGAGTAGTCACGAAAGCGCTTGGAATTTCTCTATTCTTTCAGAGTGGTTGTTTTGCATATATATATATATATATTATATATATATATATATATATTATATATATATATATATATATATATATATATATATATATATATATATATATATATATATATATATATATATATATATATATATAATATATATATATATATATATATATACAGACTTAGTTTACTTTAATCCCATCATTGGATATTGCAGTATACTTGACTGGTAGTGTACAGATAGCATGCAGCTTTAATGACCCTCGTGACTCGTGTAGTCGATTGCCTTTGAAGCAGAATAAATCAACCCATCCATTTTACTGGTTCAGCCTCGATTGTATTTCTGTTTAATTTTGTATGCGTTGATTAACTATTACTTACTGTAGAGTATTGCTGGTTAATTGGCTATAATTGTAGTGTATATACTAATTAATTCGTACAGTGTGCATGCACTGGGTAATTGGTACTAGATATAAATTATATACTAGTTAAGTGGTACTAGTGTAGTGTATGTGCTAGTTAATTATCTAGTATAATATATGTATTGGTTATTCTTCCCTCAAGTTATAATGCATTTAAGGGTTTTAATTAGCGTGAGTTATAGTCATTGCACTATGTAGTTTCCACAAAGTTATAGTGTTTGTATTATTAAATTATCGCAAATTATATAGTATGCGTTTTTTTATGGTGTATGTGGTTGGTTAATTAGGACTACAGCGTATACATTGGTTAAATGGCACTCTGTTTAATTCAAAACCGATCATAAGATTAGAAGGAATTACTGTCTTCCTCCTCTGTGACATATTTACCGGTATGTTAATCTCTATAGCGAAACTATGTCGGTCATCGGTCGACCTGTAAAGCCCTTACCTGTTTGCGTTAAAGAATGTTTTGTCGTGTCACGTTTTCATTATATTTGCTTGAGATTTGAGGACCGTTTTTCCTAGTGTGTGACCCACAACAAAGGCAGACACCCAGGTTCCTATTTATTGCTAGGTAAATAGTGGCAGAGTGTTTAATAAGGTTTACCTACGTGTATCTACTTGCCACAGCAGTCTAATAACGCGAAGGTACTAATTCGCTGCTAGACAACAGAGGAAGCAGGTGAAATTTCCTTTCTCGTACCGATTGCTACTGAGCCACTTTGTATATTCCCCCTACTGTATTTGAAGAGTGTATTAAAAATTGGTATAATTACCAATGTAATTAATGTATCTGAAGAGATATATTCATTGCTCCTGTCCTCTCCTGTGATCAGTTTAAACAGTTAGTAACTTATCTCTTGTGTAACACCAGTTAAAGTATTTATCTCCTGGTATGAGTTAATTTTACCCCAGTTGACAAGCTTACTTATTCCTGAGATCCCCGACCAGATTATACCATCTCTACAAACAGTTTTCTGATGTTTACCACCATCATTTTCTTTATTTGATTAGTTTCTCTTGTTTACTTCCTTGACATGAGACTTATTAAACCCTTCTCTTAACATTCCCGTAGCTCGTCTGCTTTTTTTACTATTGAGGTTAGAAAACAAAAAGCTGAAGCGTAGGGCAATACAAAGACATTTACAGTATAGGAAGCATTTTTTAGATCCAATCGGTATTATCTAAATCCTGTACCTTCCTCTCCCTCATCTGTTCCTGTGAATTCTCTCCAGTCATAGGAGCATTTTGTAAGTCATGGGGTCCATGGC